>PNEQ01069093.1:0-24591 GCA_003012365.1 Medauroidea extradentata | reverse complement strand
TAGTTCCGCTGTTGCGCACCTTTTGTCCCCAATTATTATATTTGTGTGGATAAATCATTTTTTTTTCAATGTAAAACCTATAAACGGAAATTTTGGAATCCTTTGTTATGTGTTTAAGTGTCATTTTGCGGGTTTTGTTGAATTTTGGATACTGTTGTATCACTCCGCCGTGTGCGCTATTTGTTGCCATGTCCGTTGCCATGAGAGAACAGTTGAGGCCGGGCGCTGGCCCGAGGAGGTGAGTGAGAGCAGTTTGTGCCGGGCGCTGGCCCGAGGCGGTCGCACGTTCTAGATCAGTTGAGGCTGGGCGTTGGCCCGAGGAGGTGAGTGAGAACGATTTGTGCCAGGCGCTGGCCCGAGGCGGGCGTTAGTTGTAGGGCAGTTGGTACGAATAAGTGATCATTACCTTGTTGTTTTTTATTGAACTCGCGCTCAGACATGGTAACGCCGGACAGCTGACGGGTTTATTTGTGATGTGTAAATAACCGCCCTTTGTAAACATCTGTCAAAGTTACAGTAATAAATCAACAGTTGACTGAGTAAATGAGTTGTTATTGGTGAAATCACGATGGTTAGTTAACCCTGAATTTAAATCAAACTGAGCTATCCGGAGCACGCGCAAACTTCATAACATAACCTCAACACCCACTGCAGTAGACTACAACAGCAATAGACCACATAAACACACAGCAGACGCAGGGACGCGTCACACTGTTAATATAAGTTACAGTCTATATATTGTAAGAATTCCATATTTTGACAGCAGATGCTACCAATATTTGTAGCACGTGCCAAACACATGGCAGGATAACATGGCCTGATGAAGCAGTAGTAGCAGCCCTGAACAACAACTCAGTTAATTTCCATCGCTGACGCTGAAAATAATGTGTATTATTTGTGAAAAATAAGTCAACATTTTGAAGTAACTATAATATAGAACACGGTTCCATATCCAGCATTAGTAACATAACTACAGATTCTCTTCTATCCAAAATCGCATCATTACTACAACTAATTTACAAACAACCGCACCATTTAGTAGATTGTAACCAACACAAAAGACAGCTATTTGCGAGCGTGAAAAGTGACCACGTACGTGTGTGTTTGAGATTCTTATGTGTTAACTTTAATATTCTGTGCATACATTTAATACAGTAAAATCTCTCTAAAACGACCCATTTTATAACGACCACCTGTCTATAACAACACGTTTTTGGGAAACCGTGATTTTTTAATTTTTTAATTTCAAATTTCAAGTAAATCGGCAAAAAATAGGTTTTTGTGCGCCGTGTTGCGTTTCTAGTGGCGAGAACTGTACTTCACGCAGCAAGCGGTGACTCACCCTTCCTCTCTCCAGCCGTAATGGTACTTTTATCTTCCTTTCCCCTCACGTGAATACCCGGCGTGCTCGGCATTCTCCACCTTTGTTCACGTGCCACTGCCAGCCAGTGTTTTCTCGGTCGCTGTTAGATACGCAACACGCTCTCTGTTTGCTCTATTATAACAACTTTATTACGCGACTTTTGGATTTCTCTTGGTTTTTTACGATTTATGACGACTTATTACGCTTGTTTTCACGATTTCAATTTGTAATTTATTTGGTTTGAGATTGTGAACGAATATTGACCCACGCAGTTCTTTTGGCTTTCGATTTGGTTACGATTATTAGGTTTGATTTTGTAAACGATTGTCGACGACCCACACATTTTTTAAAACTTCATACGGACTTTCGATATTTCCACAATGAGCGGAAAACGAGTCAGCTTGTCGTTTCTGAAGAAGTATGAAATAATCAAGGAAGTGGAATCAACACAGAAGCCAAAGTCAGAGATTGCGCGGGAATTCGGCATCCCTAAATCAACATTGTTTACAATCTTAAAAATGATGGACGAGATCGTAAATGCAGTGCAGAAGGGAGGACGCAACGCAAACGTAAAAAAACTAAGGCGTGAGATGCACGCCAATTTGGAGGAAGCTGTGCTGGAATGGTTTGGCCAACTTAGAGCACAAAACTTGCCTGTAAGCGGAGGACTTTTTTAAAAAAATAGGAAACAGTTGTTCGGCCCTTTAATGTGTCAGACTTTCTTTTATTGTGTGTTTGTTTACTGTCCCGTCTACGCAGTGATAATAGTAAACAAATGATCTGCCTAATTTATCATGTTTGTTGGATATTATATCTGGTAAATTTCTTACTAGAGTACTTGTAGTATTTTCATGATTTTTTCTCTTGTGTACTCTTTAATAAATTTAAACGTTTGCTCGTACAACAGCTACGACTATGCTGTTAACTAATTAATTAACAAATTAATAGTACACTTTTAGTAGAGTGGAGACCATGTCGCTACATTTTCTTTGTCCTGAACGATATATTTTACGCATTGACATGTCAGTTTAATATTTTAAGTGAGCGATAACGTTACATCACAGTGCACGCCCGCGATTATCTTTCTGTCGGTCTCAAGGCAGAGCAAGCTGACGCTGAAGAAGACAAGCTGCTGTGGCTGTGGTATTGATCGGTGCATGCGCGCGCAGCCATCTCCGGCACTCTCCTCCCCCCCCCCCCTACATCAGGGTCTATCCTCCCAGCCGGCCGATAACAAGCAAGCGAGCGGCGACACGGCATGTAACCTCACAGCCCGTGGCTTTCTAAGCGTTCACGGCGTAAAAGAAAAGCCCCGAGAGCAGAATACACTATCGCCTTTTCTTAAAAAGACGCCTGGTCGTAAATGTTGTTTATAGCTTAGTTTAAATGTAAGATTTATTATTGCTTAAGATGACTGAACATGGTCTTAATGCAAAAACTGCCTATTTTGACATGTAGAGGTTCCAAATTGGTCCGAAATCTTATAACGACCACTTCTCTATAACGACCCTAATCGCTGGAACCGTGAGGGGTCGTTATAAAGAAGTTTTACTGTATATTGCAATGTGAGGATTAAAAAACCATACCGTAAACGACAACGGGATTACGTTTTTTGGATGAAGGGAATTTGAAAAACCTTCTGCCTTGATAACTACCAGCCGGCAGCTTGGTATTTCTAGCAAAAAGTTACATAGAGAGAAGCATATTATCAATTCAATGAAACGCATTGCGGTAAATAAAAAAAATTTTTGCCTACTATTTATTTTAAAAGAATTTAAGGGTTAACACTAACGATTCTTATTGTAGGTCTATATAAAAACATGATTTTTTAAGGCGTTGACCCAATTTATTTATGTACATAAAGTTAATGTTTAATTTATTTTCTAGCAAGTAAATGGTATTGTTTAATATCAAGTCCAAACGAGATTTTGTGTAGGCAAACATATTACCAAAATAAAAGTATAGATGACTTAGGCCTTTATATTTTTAGTGTATTAAATTGTTTAATGATATGTATGTGTATTACCAGGTTGGATTTTAAGCTGATCTGGGCAATCAGGCCTAACCATGATAATTCCTTACACTTTATGTTGATATATTATTTCCATTTAGATTGTGGGAGGGCAAATTTTTGCTATGTAGTCTACAAGAAATATGTTTACCAGTTTTTATATAAAAAATTGGTTTAAATTTCAAAAGTAGGCCCTACTACAAATGGTAAGTTTTTTTAAGATAGTCTACTACTCGAAACTTAAAATATCAGTGGAACTTCGTTAATACAAACCCTGTCAATACAAAGTTCTCATTAATACATAACAATTTTTATTCCCTTTGGAATGGGACAAGAAATGAAATAATTACTTTACTGTTTAATAAAATTTTTGTTTATGCATTAAACCATAAAATATCAAGATCTCAAGTAAAAGGAAGTCATTGTGTTGAAAAGACTATTTGATTTGTAGGGCTAAACAGAGTGACAGAAATTTTAGAAACTTTTCAACGTTTTAGTGAACACCTGTTAATACAAACAGCTAAAATTTTTGTCCCTTCAGATTTGTATTAAATAGATTTGACTGTATTGTAATAATGCTTGTAGGTATATTTTATTTTAGTTCAAAGGTGTTTGCTTGCATTGACATATGCTCTTCTAACTTCATTTTGTTGTAACCAAATAAGCTACAATTATTTATATTTTAACTATTTAAGTGTCAAGTAGAAATAAAAAAAACCATAAGCTACAAATAGGCTTCACTTAAATTTTATGAAAGTTTGCCAAATTTTGTCTTGGTAGGTAAAGGTAACATAACTAAGCTGGCAGACAAGCAAACACCCTAAAGGGGATGCAGCTTCCTTAATTGGGCTGACTGAACACTATACCCCCAATTTTATGAATACTCACTGTTTCATTAGTCACATTAGTAAAACCACTACCTTCATAAAATCAATAGACCTATTTTGCACCCTACAATAACATTAGATTTTCAAATTTAATTTTTTCTACAAAGTGCCTTTAGTTGGGCACCTAATTTTCATAACTTTTTGCGGGAAAATAAGAAATTTAATAATCAAAATATAAATTTATATTAATAGCCAGACATCTATCTAACACAGGAAAACCTCTGAATGGCAGATATGACTGACCATTGTACCAAAAAAAAAAAATTAGAAAACCGAGCACAAAGTGCTTTCTCAGAAGCACATAGTTTGATTTCCGTAGGGTTTAACAAAAAATAAGGAGAGTGATAGTGGAAATAAGGAATACATACGTGTAATGTAGCATAGTAGCTATCTATAGTTCTTTACAGGTTATGTATCAGCTTTATGAGTACAAACTAATGTAAACTGCAATACTGAACTAGGACTTAAACTGGAACTAAATCCTTGGGTAGACACTCTACAATTAATATAGTATGCAGAACTGACTACCAGCATCGTAGTGCAGTTCAAGTTTGTTTTGGTCTCTGGGGTGTTTTGTCATAATAACATTTTTTTTTTTTTGTTTGTAGTGGACTGCTATTGTCGAGCACAATCTGCTTCATTGAAATAAATAAATAAAACCAAGATTTAACTATTTTATTATTAATTTCCGACAGTACCTAAATAAACCAAAGAGGCTATCCAGGCACAATAAAATACAAGTTTTGGAACAGTCTAGTCATCACCTAATGCACTATACCGTCAACATTTGACTAATAGGAACAAGGACCGAGCATTTAGTCAAATATCAGTCGTCTCCTGATTGTGGCGTAGCAGCAGACACGCCACAATTTGTCAACTGTCAAACTGGAAGATAGACATTCTGCATATTCATCCAAAACTCAGTTCTGCCTGTTTTTCTTTATGTAATACAGTAGGCATATTAAACAGAGACTCAGCATAAATGGTTTACCCATGCATATTTCCATTCCATATTGACATACAGCATAATTTTCTGGGTGAAATTATACTCTTAGGAAAAAGGTTTTCTTGCATGCAGAAAAGAGCCATAAGAATGGAATATGAAATGGTAAAGATCAGTCGGAATTGTGTAGACCCCTTGTGCCCATGGGAATTGTGTAGACCCCTTGTGCCCATGGAAAGACTGTTTGTGCCCTCCATTGGTTCTATGTGCTAGTGGTCTTCCCTGTGAACAATTGACCGCAAGGTCTCGACGATCCCATCTCTCCCCTCCCTTGACACCCATCTTGGGACTGGAGGAGAGGCGGATAGGAGGAAGAGAGTGGGGAGAGGACAGTGGTTACATAAAAGTAGGAGCGACGGTGCGGGAGGGTAACATGCCGGGTCTGACGAATGGAACTTTACTAGCTGTGTGGCGAAACGACGAGTAACATAGACTGTCGCTGTGAGGTGACCTGCCTGAGTTGTTGCGGGAAGACGTCGGACATTGGACATCTCTACTAAATAAGACGCCCTGATATTTGTTTAACCTATATTGCATGCAGTGGGATAACTATGGCGTCTTGGAGGAGGCGTCTTCTATATGGATCGTCGTGAGTAAGACTGGTCTTCAAGGAGATAGTAAGAAGGTAAATAGCAAAATGGCCAGCCCACGGAGAAGGTAAGAAGAATTTGTACTTTACGAGCAGCCGATCGAGGGACATGATGGCGATTTATACCATTTATGGAAGTGTAGTGAACTCGTGCGTTTAAGTCGGCACATTTGACCACCCTTTTTACTCGCCAAATGGGAGGCCTCCGATAGTTTTGAACTATATATAAACTATGTGTTTCGCATTTCGTTTCGTTATAGGGGTATTCCTGCTCACCTTTCTAAAACTATGCATTAGGTGCTTGGGTTGATAGTGTGAAGACTCAAAATGATTAACGATGGACCTGATTATTTATTGGTTCTGTTAATACCTGTTATGTTCGTGATCCTTAGAGGTGACGTTATCGAGAATTTCCGTGTGTTCTCCTAATCATACCTTTTGTAAGCATTGTTACGTATTAAATGGTACTGTATCTAAACAGTCATCTGTTTCCTCATTGTTTAGGAGTAGTGTTACACCCTCTTCGAAAAACTCAAAAAGAATGCCTAGCCTGTGAATATGTTTACTCACTGTAGATATATATTTCGAAGAAAAAAAACTTACTTCACAAAAAATGAACATTTTCATCAGCACAATACAAAAAGTAAAAGACCTCATGATTATGCCGCTTGTTAACTTGACCATGCAACAGAAAGAACCTTCATACACTTCTGCCAAACCGTTCACCAAACTTCCAAGGATCTTTCATGAAATGTGCTTTTCAAACATAAAAATTTTCAAAACATATAAAGGAATTCCTAACATATCATTCTTTGTATTACATTAAAGAATATTTATGTAATCAATAAGCAAAAATGCATACAATGGCACAAGATATCTGTCCGGTTTTCGTGTGTGTGTTTTTTTTCCATGTGGTGGTGGCGAAAATAACCAAGTCCTATTTAGACCGGAAGAACATATTGAATAAATGACGAAGTCTTACTTAGACCAGAAGAACATCATACTGAATTACAGTCTATGCGTATAGACAAATTGAAATGTATTGAAATCAATTGAATTTTGTTAACATGATTATCCAATATCTTAGTTGCAAAAATATATACAAAAAGATCTGACGGATGAAATAAACTATCTATACCATACTCACCCACTCTGAACAAGTAAGTTCCCGCTGGCAAGTTTAGGATGTCCGTGTGTTTGCACAACTTCAGAAATACCGGCTTCTCAAAGTTTCCAAATACCCTGAAAATAAAACTGAAGAACTTCAAAATAAGTATAACCCCAGTATTAAATATTACGTGCAAAGTAACTTTTTAACATACAAAACTATTAATATTTAAGAAAGGAACTTTTTAAACAGGACTGAAAGATGTCAATGCCAACACAAAAATCTAAAATTTGCTTTTATAACAAACAGTTTTAACTGAAAGGCACACTAGAAATACTGTAATGTTACTGAACTACTTGCCTGACAGATACACAACCATACAATGTTGCCTTTGAAGAATAGAAACAGGGTATGTTCCAAAAGAAAATAAATAAAATACGTATTGCCTTTGGCCGAATGAACACTTTGAATATTCAGCTTAGCAAACAACTTATTAAGGGTGCATACAAGCCTTTTCTGCACTGCTACAAAGATCCAGTGAGAAGTGGGCTGCTACAACTGACTGTCTGTAGATAGACAAGCACTAGCACGCACAGTAGACACAGTGTGGCATTACTGGGGTAACATCATGTAATGGATTCCAACTGGAGAATAGAATGTGAGGCATATCAATTTCTACAAAAAGACTACTATTGGCACTTACTATAAAGTGAACCATATGCATGACAGTTGTTCTTGTTGGGAAAACTAGAATAATGCAGGTACTGTAGTCGCACAAATTACACTTGGCCTGAAAACGGAATATAGTGGATGAAAGTAGAAGGTAGGTTGCTGTAGTCCCAAGTACGCACACACACAAGTCTAACATATCTTGTGCCTGTGAATACCAGCCATTACAGTACATGGGATGTGATGGTTTGCGTGAAATAAAAGGCTGAAACTAACAAAAAATGTGACCATGAGACACACATTTTAGAAGAGAGAGATTGAGTGCATACAACAAACTGAAAAATGTCCCGTTCAGTCACCTAAAGTCTAAATTACAAAGCTGGAAACTACAGCAAAGTCCGTACTTTGTGGGTATGCTGTGCAAAAAGTGACAAACTGCCTAAAAACAAACTAAATAAAAATTAGTACACAATCTACTTAAGTATTAATTCTCCATTTAATGAAATTAAATTACGCTAAAATTAATTGTTAAGTAAACTTAAAAGTTCAAGTATAAACAATGTACAGCAGTACACTTCAGTTCAAACGAAACAATGTGTAACAAAACAAAACACATCCTACAAGCTCAGTGGCCGCTTCACTACTGGTTTCAGACAATTTCTCTTCAAATATACGTAAATTGTTACTTGACAATATTCTGGTAACAACAAGCACTGCACGTGTATACTAGCATATAACTACAACAATTTCAATTAACGTTTAGTAAAAAATTTAATTGCAAATATAGTAGAGCCCCAATTTAATGAACTCAGTTATAACGAAAACAGCAATTTTACGAAAGGATTTTTAGGAACCTTTAAAAAATAACAAAAAAAATATATCAAATAAATAAGCGACTCTGATAAAATGGAATAGTGTGTACTTGTAATGTAAGTCTATTAAAAATACTAGCACTGGCCACAGCATATACTTATTTTTCCATAGATAAACTTAAACCATCCGTCGGAAAACAAAAAAAATCGTCAAAATTTGTTGGAAACTTTGGCAGCGGGAGCAACTTTGAGATAAGCAGGCGGGCGACACTGTTGCGTAACAAGAGTGCGCCTAGATCCTCATCCCAGCAGCTGGCGAATGAACGAGCATCTAGGTATCCAGTCTCAACAGCACGGCGGTGGAGGGCACAGGAACTAATTCACAGAGAGTGCTTCGCGTCTCCATTAGAATGTGCTGCAGTGCAGTGCTCTATTGATTAATTCTAAATTCTATTACTAGTAGAATGCAGTGGTGTCCAAGTGATTATTTTCTGTCGCGTACTGTGATGAAAACCAACTAATTTATAAAAAACATACATAATTATATTAGTACACTAGATCCCCGATTTTACGAACCCTGGATTTAACGAAGGTAGCGATTCTACGAATTCAATCTCAGGAACCCTAAAAAAATAAAATTATATGACAAAAAAAATTGTACTGAATTACGTTGACAATGAATAAAACGTACTGTATCTAATTCCCGGCATTAAAATATGAATTGTAGAGTTGCAGTTATTACTTGATAAGTCACAATATTTAAAATAAAACAAAAATAGCGAAAATTCGTTAAAAAATGTGACAGTGACAGTTTGAAAACCGCGCAGCGGCGCCTGTGCCAAGCCGGCCGGTCAGTCTCCATCAACTACGACGTATTAGGATCTATATTGAGGTCGTACTATAGACGCATAAGTTCCAGCGCATGCGCATATGCTCATTTAACTATAGTACAGCCTCTTTCTACGCTGTTTCACGACGTCTTATATCTCTCTCGTCTCGCGCCGAATGAGTTTACTTTTTTACACGAACCCTATAAATAACAGCGTGATATTTTTCTTTATTGCATTAACACCATACGTACTAAAAACAATTAACTTGGCATATACTGACTGTGAAAGTGATTATTTTCAATCACTAATACATGTGTAATTCTCGACGATTTTAGGTAAGAACGTCACAAAATGGAGTTTTTGGAACAACGTCGGTATATGCTACGGTGCCGCAATCTATCTGCCATCTTGTGAACGTTCGTACAGTTGCGCTATCTGCCCGCTCTGCGCGCAACTAGTATCTACGTTCTCGTACAATTCAACAACAACGTCGAGGGAATGTTTTTACGTTAAGTTATATAAAACTGCGCAATGAATAAATACATCCGCTTATTCCTTCTTTCTTTGGTGAATAATTTACAAGGGCATTTTACTAGTAAGGAATGCCTACTTTTTTTTCATTAAACGCTACGCAAATTGGGTTATTCGCTCGTGAGAAGGCACTCGACAGCTCGGTTTTTCTCTTTTTTTAAGACAAAGGTCGATCATATCTATTGTTTAGCGGTGTTCTTTTGATCGTAAGACGTCTGCCTATTGATATAAATTTATATTTCAACTATGACTTGCGTTATTTTTCCGTTAAATGCTACGGAAGTCTGTGTATTCGCTCGAGAGAAGACACTCGGAATCTCGATTTTCTCATTTTTTTAGGAAAAGGATTGGTTATATATCTATTGTTTAGCGGTGTTCTTATGATCATAAGACGTCTGACTATTGATATAAATTTATATTTCAACTATCACTTGCTTTATTTTTCCGTTAAATGCTACGGAAGTCGGTCTATTCGCTCGAGAGAAGACACTCGGAATCTCGATTTTCTCATTTTTTTAGGAAAAGGATTGGTCATATCTATTGTTTAGCGGTGTTCTTTTGATCATAAGACGTCTGACTATTGATATAAATTTATATTTAAACTATTACTTGCTTTATTTTTCCGTTAAATGCTACGGGAGTCGGGCTATTCGCTCGAGAGAAGACACTCGGAATCTCGATTTTTTCATTTTTTGGGGACAAGGGTCGGTCATATCTACCGCTCAACAGTGTGACGTCTGGCTACTGGTATCAATTTATGTTTACATTATTACGTTAATTAATTTCCCGCGAAACGCTTCGGAAGTCGGGGCCTAAAGACACTTTGCTGAAAAAATGCAATTTTAAAATTTTCTGTTTTTGGCAAGGGGGGGGGGGGGAATAAGCCGCTATCGAATTTACGAAGGTAGCGATTTTACGAATGTGATGAGAGGAACCGTGAGTATTCGTAAAATCAGGTGTCTAGTGTATTTATGCAGACTTTTAACAAGGAATTTATTACCATATACGTAAATAATTTGTTTCTCTGATGCTAAAAAAGTTGAAGTACAAATTATTTTTAGCGAGCAAACCAACGTCGTTTCTGTACTTACAGGCTACAAAGACTGCTGTCACCGGTATTTAATTATTATTTTAACACTGTCTCGCAAACTTTTAATTCAGTTTTCATTGTAATTTTTTTTAAAATTTTTCATGGGAATTTCCAGAATTTTGCTGTTGGAGTGAACAGGAGAGAGACGGAAAGAAGACTGATGGCTCAGCGGTGTTAGTCATCACTTGTCACGTGTTGATGGTACACAGGCGGCCTAACTTACCATACATACGCTCACCGTGCGCTCCATTAAATTTTTTTTTTCACAGATTTTTTATTTTTTCATGGCTGTGGCTTACTTGGTAACGGTAAATGTGTTTTGTTATTGTTTTGGGCCAACAGACTTTATTAAAATTACCTTAAATTCCGACAAAACATGCCCGAGGATTTCACTATGTAAGTGAGAGAAAAGGGGGGGGGGGGAATATTAAGTCGGACTTAACGAAACATCGATTTAGAGTAAACATTTTTGGCCCCGTGACATTTCGTTAGATCAAAGTTCTACTGTATGCTTGGAGGAGGTTCCCATCACTACACCTAACAGACAGTGACTATACTCAAAAACACGACTCACATTGCAGTCACGTCACAGCTTATGTGACTGTGGTACTCTCACACAACTGCAATGGATGAGGAAGTCCTAGAGTCCCTCCCATTTAGGTGAGCCTATTTGACAACCAGACTCCCACAAGACATAGGGAACAGTGTCATTCAGTAGCAGAGCTAAGTGTATGTCTAACATGTTTTATTATAACACGTGTTAAATTTTAATACCAATTGGAAATTATTTTCTGACTAACACAACCAGAATTTACGAGAGGAGTGGGAAAATGAATGCACATTAGCAACTTAAAACCGTTATAGGAGAACATCATGACAAACACTCAACTACCGAAACTATATCATCACTGTCCATGTAGCGGTGGTGACTTATATTCGTGTAGTGGGCTATAATAAGGAATATAGAAGCACATACCTGATGCTCTGTAGCATGTAGAGAGCATCTGGCGGTACTCTCAGATCATCGCTGCCTATGTCTTCCTGCAGGTACTCTACTGGAGGCTCCAACACCTGCAAGAACACAGCTCCCAGTTGGTTCACATGTCATGTCTGCTAGATCCATTCTCGTGGTTCTACAATTATGGTTTCCACTCTTTCAGCAGAGGGACACACAATGTGTGTTCATAAAGACGAGAAATGATTAACAGTTGAGTATTTAAGAAAGTAATTTAAGAGGCAGTCTCCTCTTACCACAAGCAAGTTACCTACAAATTCCCGCAATCACACTTTTTGGTTAAAGGTTTGTCCCAGTTTTTTTTCAGACTGGTGCCAATAACTCAAATATTTTTTAACCAAAAGCTTTGAAAAATTTGAGTCAATATGCAGTCACCCGATGCACAATACTGTGGACGCGTTTTTTAGAATAATGTACCATTCGCCAGCCAAAAAATAATTTCCTTAATTCTTGCTTATTTTCACAACGAAAAACACGGTACTTTGGGTAATGAAATCTAAAAAACCGTTCAGTATAATTCCACAAAAAAAATTCAGCTACAAATTATAACATATTAGTGTCAAAATTGTGCAGCGAAATTTTGATATGAGTATTAGATAGCAATAAAACAAAATATTTTCGAAATCACTGCAAAACTCGGTAACAAGGGCTTAACTGGGAGCCCAGATAAGAGTCTTTCCCATTCAATAACATATATGAATGCTTCTATCCCTACAAAAATAAATGCTTGCATTAAATTTAATTTTTTGCAAAACATGTTTATAGACAGTCAATATACTTCAAATTCTATCTGTGTATGTTTCAAACCGAAATATATATATATATATATATATATATATTGTTTTTTTTTAATGCATATAAGGGGATAAAGAAAATAAATATACACTAGATACCCGATTTTACGAATACTCAATGTTCCTCTCACCACATTCGTAAAATCGCTACCTTCGTAAAATCGATGGCGACCTATTTGCCCCCTCCCCTCACTCCTCCTAAAATTTTTAAATTGCATTTTTTCTGCAAAGTGTTAGTTGGACCCCGACTTCCATAGCACTTTGCGAGAAATTAATTAATGTAATAGTAGAAACATAAATAGATACCGGTAGCGAGACGTCTTATGATCAAAAGCATACAGCTGAGCAGTAATTATGACTGACTCTTGTACCCACAAAATGAGAAAACCCGAGATTCCGAATGTCGTCTTTCTAGAAAAAGGCCAGACCTCCGTAGCGATTAATGGAAAAATAAAGTAGGTGATTGTTGAAATATAAATTTTTATCAACAAGCAGACGTCTTACGATCAAAAGAACATTGCTGAACAATAGATACGACCAACCCTTGTCCCCAAAAAAATTATAAAACCAAGCTCCCAAGTGCCCTCTCGCAAGCGAATGGGCCGACTTCCGTAGCGTTTAACGGAAAAAAAAGGGAAGTGATAGTGGAAATATAAATTTATATCAATAGGCAAACATAATACGTTTAAAGTAACATGGCTCAACAGCAGATATGACCAACCGTTGTCCCCCAAAAAATGAGAAAACCGATCCAGTATCGTAATTTCTTAAAATGTTTTTGAATGTCGAAAAGTTAATTAATGAACGTGCTCACAAAGAAACCGCAATCAACTCCGAAAAATATGAGCGCAGAATAGCTGACGTGCTAATGGCGACAGGCATAGAATACAGACAGGCTTCATGGACTAGCAGGACAACGTTGCCAGATCCAACAATTCTGGTGTAGCCATGTCATCTACTTGACAGATACAAAGGAGTTAAGTAGGTATCCTTGATCGATCATCAGAGGTTAGCCAGGTTGCGATTGAATGCTTCACGCAATAAGCTCGGTTCCTTTTTGGATGCAAGTATATTTTACTCAATTGTTAATTATAAGAAAATATATCAAAACAGGGATTTTGCTATTTGATTGTATTTCAAACAGTTCGGTTTACTACCCAACTACATGTCCTAATTTTCACTAAGCTATCTTGCTGCCACTACTATATAATTATAATACTAACATAAAAGTTAAGTGAATTAACTAAATTTTGTGTGTGTGAACAATTACGCGTAGCAAGCACAGAAATCATATTCAAAATAATTTAAATAGTCATTATATATTACCGTCTTCAACTTAATTTATTTAATGAACAGCAGCCATTAAAAATTTAAATTTTTCACAACTACTTAGAATCAAAGTAATCGAGAATCGAAGCATCGAGAAAAATACGGCCGGAATCATGAATCGTAAGAAATATGGAATTGTCCCACCTCTACTATTTTCCCATGAGAAAAATTTTTTCCCACCCACATATTTCCCCGAGCTATAATTTTCATTTAGTCACAGCCTTATAGCATATAAGAATGTATGAATTTGTGGGCACGTGCCATTCATTGCTTTTTTTTGTAAGCAATAGAAACCTGAGATGATCATACAAGAAATGTATGATAACAGAACACCTGAACTTATGACAAAGTGTTTATGCAGAACCAAGCACAAAATGCAAAGGAATTCAGTCAACTGCATCAATCAAACAGAACACTTCATTAAACTTACACCAAACAGCAGCAAGGAAGATACAACTGTACATATTTAATATAAAAATTCAATTATTTTAACACACCAACAAAACAGAAAGACATGATAATAAAACACCTAATACGAAAGATAAATGGAATTTTACTAGTGAAACAGTGGAGAACACAAAAAAATAACTACGAGATAAGACAAGTATCAACCAACAAGAATGACAGGTTTAGTGAATTGTAATATTTCCGTATACATACTTGAATGAAACATAACTGATGGGACACACTAAGATACAAATTTATTAGTGGTATTTTCATCACTTTTGTTTACTAGTCTGACAATGAGTACTGTGTTGAAACTTTAAATAAACTGGTTCAGTTGTACTCAATGATATCAAGGTTACAGGATAACATAGAATATGCAAAATAAATAGGTATCTGTACTTTGGTTGGACAGAAAATTATAATATATGGCTGAACATATGTTAAAAACTTGAGTGTTACAGTTTTTGTATAGCAACTGGTTAAAAGAAACATAATTAGTATGCTATTTTCACCAGCAATGACAGAAATGGTCTTCATTACTAACAACATAAGCCAATAAATGCTACTACTGACCTGAAGTGTGACAGGGGTAGAGTCTTTCTTCAAGTGTAGCAGACGACGGGCAAACTTCATCACCATTCTTCGTTTCTTGCCTTGGCCGTGGACTTGGCCAGATATGGAGCGTACCTGCAGACAAGTAACGACAAACATAAGGTGTGTTCAGTCATTATTACAGAATGGTGGTTCAGGCATCTTGTCCCAGTAGTATTGCAACCAACACTGCTACACTTGAGTATCACATTATCATATACAAGTTGATAATGACTGTAATGTTAATGTACTATCTTAAATGTGTTACTTAACACCATCAATACCTAGACACTAAGATGGATTCATAACTTTCATTAATATACTACTGTGTAGTCCTCTAAAGTCATGGCATACAAGAATAACATCAAAATATAAACATAATACAATGTGATTCACAACTATATTTGCTAAATTAAAGGTAAAAAGGAATGGGAAAGTTGATAATCTACTCAAAATTTGTGTTTATAATTACAGTACTCTATATTACTTAAACACAATTATACAGAAACAATTTTTTTTAATATTATTGTTTGCAATGCAATCTTTTAACCTTTCCTGTAACAGGTTAGCATTATAAACTGAACCATAAGTCAGTTTGCTGGAGTTCCTCTGTCTATAAATGTGACTGGAGAAAAGATCTCAGTCCCTAAAACAATGCACATGTTGTAAAAGGAAGCCTGCTGCTTTCAGTTTGTTTTCTTTGTTGTGATATCTGCATTCACATTAATATGAGTATCTTGTCATTATGTTGTCATCATTGTCGTACTTTTCCGTGGCCAGTTTTATTACACCTCATTTTGCTGTTTTTTGGTTTTCATGTCACCTCTGCAGTCGACTCTATTCATTTACGGAATTGTATATATATATATGTTCAGTATATTTATGTTGACAACTGCTAATACTGGCTTTTTTTATTTATTGTGGGGTTTTCTGCCACCATGCAACATTTGCTTGCAATGGTATACGTCCACAAAAATTGTCCAGTTTATTATTGTATGCAATTTTTTACTTCCCAGAAAAATGTCAGATTAAAAATTTAATAAATTCTCCTGCTGTATAAACTTGTAGTCAATACTTGGCCCTCGTACAGAAACTGGACGTGAACTTGTCGAGAATCAAACCAGGAACACTATGGTGGTATGCAAGTGTTCTGCCGACGACACAGCCACAGTCTGTATGCTAAAATATACATTAAGTCGATTACTCAAAAGGGACAACTACTTCACACACCCGAATATAAATTGCAAATGGGACGAAGAAAGATAATGAATAAAAATATTCAGGTTATGTCATTTAAAACTCTAAACTTTCTATTCAAGAACTATTAAATGCTGTCTGATCACTGTCAAGGCACATAGATCATGCATTTCATATCTTTTTTAAAAGGAACAATCCTGCACATGGCAGATAAATATTCTACCTGACAGGAAAAACACAGAGGCAGAACACATATCTAGGGAGGAAGGTTAAAAACAACACCCCAAACTGAAAACTTGAATAACACAAAATATGCTGACCTTTCGTAGCATTTTGCGGCCATAAAAAAGTACTTTGTCTCGCTTTCTGAAGCGAGGACGAGTAGATCCAACACCCACGAACTCTTTCACCTCCGGAAGGAACTCTAAAGAAAAAAATTACTACTGCTAGATCATTCAAAAATGGAACATACATTCACTGCACTATGAAAAACTTTTATACATAACTACATAGTTACAAAAATTACTGCATTTCACTTCAAATAAAGGCATTGTATATACTATGTTTTTGTAGCAGGCAATCACTCACCAAAAGAAAAAGAAGGCCACATACCAGTCAATTGTAACTACTAACTATAGACAATGCCAGCAAATGGTCAGTTGTAATTGTTGACAATAACATTCTGCGGAAGAAAGCCACTCCTGAAAAGCCAATGCTGTGAGATGCCGAGTTACGTAAGGGTGACACCCTTGAGTCAGTTACGTAACTCTATTTCGTTAAGTCGATCATATGTACTGTTCTTAAATGCAACTTCAAAAGAAACTAAAATTTTTTAAGGTGTAACATTTTAGAAGCAACAAGTCTGTATAGGTCATTCTGTATAAAGTGAGCATTAAAGATTTAACACTAAAAAAAAATTACTAGTTGCTGCATGTAATTTAACATTAACTAGAGTTACGGTACGTTATTGCCTGTATGGTTGGCAGCGAATAATCACATGTAGTTCTGTGTTTCTTCCTAAATAAATAAAACATTACTGAAAGAACATTAAATGAAATTGAACTCTCCGTATTTAATATACTTTAAAATATTTATGATCTAACTGACATACCTACTGACTGTATGTGAGAGATTTTGGTAAACGTTTAACACTGGGATCTTTAGCGCTGGTGAAGGATGACACGAGCTGAGTATGGAGCAGTGCAGGAATGAAAGGGCGGGGGAAACGGGAGATCCCTGAGAAAACCAGCCGACCAACGCATCGTACGGCACGATTCCCACATGCGAAAATCCGGGGACCGACCCCGCCGGGAATCGAACCCTGACCGCCTTGGTGGGAGGTGAATGGTCTGACCATTCGGCCACCACAGCTCCCCTGACTGTATAATTTGACTTAAATTTGCACTAAGTGATGCTATCGGGCCGCTGAAAACCAACCATCATTTGCACACGTAGTTTGAAAATCCACCAGCACGTGACATCCGAGTTAGGTTTCATCATTTCACTTGGAAGCATAGTTAATTGAATCATTGAATGTGTTGTTCTGTTGTGCAATAATGTATGCAGTGTAATGTAAATGTAAATATTGTACGAGCCACTGTAAATAAAAGCACGTGGCAATGTTCATGTTTACACGCAGCAGAAAAATATAAGTACTGAAATAAACACTTTTTCTGTATCTGGGGTACCAGATTGAAGTTAAGCAATGTCAATGCATAGCATAAACAGAATAATGGAGAATCCAGACTGTCCCACTTCATAAATAGTTGATTGTCACCCTTGAAATATTATAAAAACAGAAACTTGATTCCAAAACGACTATACAATCCATGATGAATGAACATACATCCATTCCAGGATGTTTTTATTGGTATAGTTGTTAGAGCGCCTGACTTCACGATGTTATTGAGGGAACAGAGTTCAAATCTGAGTTATACTAATTTATTTATGTTTTTCAAATTTTAAGTGTGAATAGTATAGCCTTCTTTACTAAATAAATGCATTGCAGGAACAAATCGAAACTAACAAACATTGGAAAAAAAAAGTTTTTTTTTAAACCTTCTTTCACTTCAGTAGAATGTAAATAAATTAACACAATATAAATATAATATTTCCTCTTCAACAAATAATGACAAACTGTTAAAATGTGCGATGCATTTGAAGTGTGCAGTTTTGTAAGTAAGGTCAACATTTACTATCATTACATGCTGTGTTCAGCTACTAAATAAGTCACGAAACTTCTATCGTGTACTAAGAGTCTTCAATACCAGCTTGCATGATTGTAAACCAGCTAATACTAGAGGCCTCAAAAAAACTTGTACACGAAACAAGTATGACAACAAGTAACGTGTAACATCCACTTTAGTCACTAATACAAGCAGTGCTTTTAAAGGATTATAATGACTTTTTCTTGTTTTTCTATGGATTGTTTAAGACTACAAAGGGATAAGTACAATATGTTTGTCTCACATAAGAATTCCAGTTTATGACAGTTCTGAAGTCTTACCATGTGTACAAATTTCTGCAGAAATATACTTGTCATTTTGATGTATTGCACAATTTGAGGGCCAGCTGAGTGTGTTTGTGAAACAATCTCACTTGTGGCAGAAGAAAATATTGCAACAGCTGTGAAAGGAATGTGACACAACTGTCAAAAAAGTAGAATTCTTACACGACAGACTATACTTAATTTCAATTATATTTTTTTCATAAATTTTTATGCATTTATTTGAGATTTCTAAAAACCTTTTGTTATATTACGGTTTTCATTATTCCTGATTTTGTTAAATCTGGGTGATACTATATTGTTGAGTTCTATTATTGTTAACATCTGTGTAAATTTCATGATTCTTGGAATTACTTCCAGGTATGCCATTCTTTATACTTAAATTAATTAAATATTTTGAAACAAAATGACCAATGTTTGCAAAAAGTGTCAACTGTAGCAACATAATCTCCACAAATGATTCTCTTCAAGTCCCTTACAGCTACAAATATATTACAGTTTCAACAGAGAAACAAAGATTTCTACTGTCTTGCATTCCAACTAAACTCACACGAGCATTCTCTGTACTGCTGAAGATACTCACCTTTGTTCTTCCATTTTCGTACTAGTAGTACAATGAATGCTGACACTACAGCCAAGACTGTGGAGACAACTATGTACGCCGTCTGGGAAAAAAAAATCACAGTGCATAGTGAATACTTATACTTATATTTATTCCACATTAATACTTAAAACCCAAACAGTACTGCCTTAATAAACATAATTTGCAATTCCTGAAATTTTTCTTCACACACATTTGCAGTTTTATTTAATATTTATTCATAATTACTTGGTGGTTTAGACCTATTCAATACTCAAGCCATATATTAATTATTCTTTCACCTAGCCATTGTTTATCTGTTAAGTTAGTCAATAAAATCCCAGTCCTAAGCCCATAAGAAATAGTAAAAACTCAAATTGTATGTAAAAAAATATATATTATTCATAGTTTAGATAGTAAAACTGTTTAAATTGCAGCACTCTGCATCTTAAAGTACAAATTTCCTCAGGAAAGGGCCTCCTAACCTGTGATTAAAAAGATGATCCACACTCCATCAATTTGCAGGTTGCATCACTCCATCACACAAATCCTACATACACCACTGCCAATGAAAAGAAGTGTTATTTTCTTGCGTGTGGGATGCTGTGATCTGTGTTGTTGGCCGCACTGGGCACGCCAGTTTTGGGCTGGAAAGTGACGGTTATGTTGTGTTGTTGTTGTGTTCCACGAAAGATAAAGGCTATAGATGTGTCGATGCATTATTTAATTACATTAACTGGCGACGAGGATGGGATTTCCAGGACACATAAATGTGTATGTCGATGCGAGTTGCGAGTGATTTAGAAGTTGTGAGCCGCAGAAATGTCGTGCCTTCTCGGGAAAATTGGGAAATTTTATGTTTCAAACCGCTCCGATGGGACACGTATGCTGAATGACTGAACTTTTACCTGCAAGCGAATGATGTTACTGAGGCCAGAAAAAACCTGTGGTCCTACTAAGTGTTTGCTGCCTGAAAATGTACGCAATTGTGAGGTAATTAGTATCGCCTACGTCCCCAGCAGATAAAAGTTTCGAGAAAATATCATAACTTCTTAAGAATCATTTCTATCCGAGGCCATCTGAAATATTCCAGCAGTTCAGGCGTGACCAAAAGGAAGGAGAGAGTGTGGCAAAGTACATCACGGAGCTGCGTTGTTTAGCAGAGCACTGCAATTTTGACGCGAATCTGGATTTGACACTAGAGACAGATTAGCTAGTGGCATGAGAGATGAAGTGGTGCAGCGGTGGCTTATTTCCGAGACTTCACTTACTTTTTCACAGGCACAGGAAAAGGATTTGGCATTGGAAGCTGCGATGATGCACACCAGGGACATCAGAGGTTTGAGTACACCAGCAGTGAGTACCGACAATGTTTCTCATTCCCTTAGTGAGCCACAGTTATCAGTCCCATATGACGCCAATAAAAACAAGCAATACTTCTGGCCCAACACGCAGCCCTAGCATGAGAGCCACCACATCCCACACAAGATAAGTCTTGCTGTCCCCTTCAAAAGTGCTAGGGCTGCATGTTGGGCCAGAAGTATTGAATGTTGTTTTTGCAAGAAATTGGGACACATTGAGTAGGTGTGTGGTGCATAGAAGGCACAACTTAAAGCTAACTCGAATGTTAATGTTGTGGAGGTTGAGTCTGAGGAACCTGATGTTCATCACTTGCAAAATATTCAATCACGAATAGCAGGAGAAATGTGAACACTGGTTATACTTAACAATACACCGAATTCAATGGAGCTTGACACGAGAGCAGGTTTGTCAATTGTTGACGTAGCAACTTTCCAGAAGATATTTCCACAGTCTCCACTGAAGTTTGATAAGACTAATGTTATTCTGCAGGATTATAACAACAACGTAATTGAGGTTATAGGATCACGCGATGTGCTTGTTGGTTATGGTCTGTAAATTGCAGGCTGCCTCTCGTCATTTTTCTGGGAAAGCATCGTTTTCTGCTTGGTCGTAATTGGATGGATTCCCTTGGAATTAAATTCAGGGTATTTTGCAGATTGGTGATGTCATGTCGGATGTAATGAAAAATTTTGAAGATGTGTTCAGTGAAGGTTTGGACTCATATAAGGGGTCGCCTATATCTTTCAAGCTAGATGCAGCTGTGAAGCCCATTCGCCTCAAAGCAGGAGCTGTTCTGTTTGCTTTACTGCCAAAAATCGAAAAGGAGCTAGAGAAGTTGGTAGATCAGGGAGTGTACACTCATGTCTCAAGCTCTGACTGGGCTACTCCAATTGTGCCTGTGTTGAAAGCAAATGGAAATGTTTGTATTTGCAGAGATTACAAAAACACACGTAAGAAGGCCCTTAAAGAGGATCTTTATCCTGTTCCATGCATCAACCAGTTGTTAACAAAGCTGAATGGAGACTGTTGTTTTGCGAAAATTGATTTAGCCCAAGCATTCCAATAACTTCATGTCGATGAGGATACTGCAATAGCGTAAACTCTTGTAACTCACAAAGGGGCTCACTAAGTTAACAGACTGCAGTTCTGTGTAAGTGTAGTCCAACCCAGAGATTTAAGGAAGAACTGTTGACAGGTATGGAAGATGTCGTACCATATTTTGACGGCATTTTGGTTAAGGCTGAGTCAAGGGACAAGCTCGTTGCCACTCTGCGTCAAGTGTTTGAACGTTTTCGTGATGCTGGCATTCGTGTCAAAAAGGAGAAACGCATTCTGGGGGCCTCATCTGTCTCTTTTCTGGGGTTTGTGGTGAACCAGCATGGCATTCAACCATCACCTAACAAGGTCCGTGCCATCCAGGAGGCCCCTGCACCTAGGAATAGAGAAGAGCTGCAGGCTTAGCTACGGTTGCTAAATTTTTATCACCAATTCCTGCCTAACAAGGCCTCAGTGGCAGAGCCACTTCACCGGCTGTTAGACAAAACCTCCAAATGGGTTTGGACAGACGTGCAGGAACAGAGTTTTGCTACTACCAAGGATTTGATGTTATCCAAATCCATATTAGCCTACTACGACCTACAAAAACCTCTCTTCCTGACATTTGATGCATCACAGTACGGCATTGGGGCTGTGTAAGCCAAAGGGCAGTTTGCGAACAAAAGCTCTAGCATGTAGCTACATTTGGTGGCCCAGCATTGATAAGGACATTGAAAACATGGTCCAGTTGTGTAGCACCTGCCAGTCCATGCAGCATGCTCCTGCAAATGTACCAACTCATCCATGGGAATGGACAAGAAGGCCATTGTCTCAGCTACATATGGACTTCACTGGCCCTATTAAAGGGTAAATTTATCTAATTATCGTTGACTCATACTCCAAATGGCTAGAGGTGGTGGCACCAATCAAGTCAACAGATTCACAGAGTGTGATTAGAGTGCTACGCAATCTGTTTGCCACACATGATTTGCCAGACACATTGGTGAGTGACAATGGAAGTGTATTCAGCTCGGCAATTCTCCAATAATTTGCTACTAACAATGGCATACGGCTTATCAAGGTTGCCTCCTACCATCCATCTTCGAATGGACAAGCGGAGCACATGGTGCAAACCACGAAGAGCATTCTG
Organism: Medauroidea extradentata; assembly: GCA_003012365.1. Taxonomy (NCBI): domain Eukaryota; kingdom Metazoa; phylum Arthropoda; class Insecta; order Phasmatodea; family Phasmatidae; genus Medauroidea; species Medauroidea extradentata. The sequence continues at coordinate 1,692 of PNEQ01069093.1, read as the reverse complement.
AAAAAAATTCCAGAGGGTGATTTGTCAAAAAGACTGGCTCGACTTATGTTGGCGCAACATGTGACACCAGGGGTCTTCACGTCAGCGAGTCCTATGGAGCTGCTCATGGGCCGTAGGCTCTGAACATGTCTTGATCACATTCATCATGATGAAGGCCACGCAGGAAAATTTGTGCTCTGGGAAACCTAGGATCTTTGCCCCCTTGGACCCAGACTATGTCAAGAGTTTGGAAAGGGGTCCACTGTGGTTGCCTGCAGTAGTCATGGAGATAACTGGTCTAGTCTTACAAAGAGTTTTGATGACAGAAGGAAAACGAGTGCGTTGCCATGTGGATCTGCTTCGCACACGGCATTTGGACGCGTCCAACCAAGAGTCTCTTCATACGCGTCAGGAGCATTGGCAGCATGCATCTGGGGCTAACAATGGCCATGCAGTTGAAGAACCCTTCCAGGAAGAGTTCAAAGGACTTCCAGAGGAGGGTTTCAAGGGATTCTCAGAGGCAGACGTTGCCACATTGGGTACATCTGACTAGAGTGGGGAGCTTGAAAAACCCTCACCAGGGGCACCACCATCAGCTCTGCGGAGCAGTCCTGGAGATATGGAGGGTTGTTCCAAACCCATGGCTGCAAGTAACAGAGCAGGGGCCATGCCCCAAAGAGACAGACTTAAACCCTTTTGGTCCAAGGACTTTGTTGTATAAGGGGGAAGGAGGGTTACGTTCTTGTGTGTGGAATGTTGTGATCTGTTGTTGGCCATACTGGGCATGCCAGTTTTGGGCTGGAAAGTGGCGGTTATGTTGTGTTGTTGTGTTCTAAGACGGAATAAACATAAAGGCTATTGATGTGTCGATGCATTATTTATTCACACTAGGAAGTCTGCTATTGGTTTTGTAAAATTATGACCTGATTTACCACTCACTATGCATATGAACTATGCGAGAGTAATTTTAACGTGTTTTAATGTGAATGGAGATGATATAATTAAATATTAAATATTTTTTCAGAGGATTTTATTTTAATTACAAATTTGATTTATAAGAAATGGGCTAGAAACAGTTTTAATGAGACACTTTTGATTAAATGATTATTAAAATACCTAAATTTTCAAAATAACTGATTAATGCTTAATGTTGTACAGATGTGGTAATGGTAAGTCAGTAATTTGAATTTTTTTTGTTTGCTCAAAATTTTAGTTTTCTTGACTTTTCCGAGTTAACATAATTTCTTGGATTTTATCATTTTAAAGCATTTGCTACCTAAACAGTAAAATTAAATACCATTAAATTTTATCCTGAACATTTTGTGTGCATCAAGATATCTTGGTTTTCAGTGTGTCATATTTCTAGTGTTTCTGGACTGTTTTATACTTTCCTCTTATAGCAGAACACTTTCAGAAAATCTAACTCTACAGTTTATAACAGATTATACTGCAGTAAGTATTTGCGTGATACCCAGTTCGAGTGGCCCATCACATACTCTAGTACTGTACTATACACAATATTGTTACAAGTTTGAGAGCACAAACTTTATATGTGGGCAATTCCCATGAGTTCTTTGGGATAGAGGTCTTATAATTACAAATAAAAGAGTTAAATTAAGTACTGGATTTAATAGCTCACAAAGCTACGAAATACACAAAACAGTAATCAACTAGAACTCTCACAACACAATTAGTTATGCACACAATTACTCC
>PNEQ01069078.1:0-11733 GCA_003012365.1 Medauroidea extradentata | reverse complement strand
TCACGAACCGAAAACATATTTTAACTTTTACATACTTGAAGCGGTTTTTTTTTTTTTTTGGAAATACCGTGAAATATATTTTCGGTCTTTACGTAAACATCTTTATAATGCATACATCACTTCGTTATCTCGGTAGGTTCGATAGTTATGGAATCGATAGTTATATAATCGAAAACACATTGCACGTCTTTTAATCCCCTTATTTAAAGACTTTCGAAACTTCTTGAAGTCCTGTATTGTGTACTTGCATACATATCCAATTGAAGGAAAAATTAAGACGATAGCCCATTGGGTTCGAGCAATACAGGCAATTAATAAAAACACATTCCCCCACCCCACTCCAACCCCCTTTTACTCTTTGGGAGACGAATTTCGAAAGATCGAAAAATCACTTTTTTGGTACCTATTCATATCAGCGTCATTTTGAGGTAAAAAGCAACACTGTATTCTGAAGTGTTCGATAGGTAGCCATTATTAAACTAAAACACATTTAAGGTCTTTTCACCCCCTTGAATTTCGTAAATCCCTTAATTGGCTAGTATTTTTTTTATGATTGACCCATTTACGTAAAAGTCACGACGATAGGCCGTCGGTTCGAGCTATGTAGACGAATCTTAATAAACACATTTCACTCCTATCTATCCCCTTAGGAGACGAATTTCGAAAAAATTCCTTCTAGTTCTCATATACGACCTACAGGAAGCCCACCCAAAAAATTTCATATTCCTAGGTTAGCGGTTTGGGCTGCAGTTTGATATGTCAGTCAGTCAGTGTTCTCGTTTACACATAGAGACGAGTACACCGAGATCGCCAATCAATGACAAGTAGTGTTTTTGTTTCTCTGAGTGTCGTCATGGTCATGAAGGGCAAACTATAACACTGGACATGAAATAAACACACTCCAATGGATGTATTCACAGTGTTTTACTACAAATTAACTTAGTTATAAAAATTTTGCTGAAACTTCACAGAACATTTTCGGAACATACATTTTTGGTTCGTTGATTAGAATTATAGGATCTTTTACATGCACGCGAACCTGGTAAAGCACGCACAGCTTCACTGATGCGAGCCTATTCAGGGACATTCCGCACAAAATGTGACATTACAGTGATTTTAAAAATATGTTTATAGCTATAGGTGTGCAGAAATTTCGAAATATTTAATGTTTGCATTTTGTAACATAATAAAAATTATTGTTTAGAAACGTCTGAAAGTATAGATTTTTTAACTCAAAGTTTGCGTTTGTGGCTGCTTGTTCAGTTCACAAAGTCTTAAGTTAATAATGGTATTATTTTAATTTGATGTTACTTTATGCATATTTTTAAAGTATGTTTCAATCAAGGTACCTTTAAGAAAACGAAACAGTATACACTTACATTTTTGGTAGAATAATTATTATCTTTTCTGGGGTTTTAGGCTAAGAGTGTTCTACGTCACTCTCGTGAAGGAAAACAGACAAAAGTTTCCATAGAAGTGAAACGGATTTTGTTAACCCAGATATATTATGACATAACAACATCGAGTGTGTATATCTTCGAATAAAAATATTTAGAGTGTGAAATAATTAGTTTCAAACCATAATAAAAGTGTCACGTTGTGACATGTTTACTGTCACTGGTGTGTCTGAATTTTTCAGAAGTAAAGTAACAAGTATAAGTTTGATTATAGAGCTAAGAATAATTAGTTATTTCAGTCTTCCTGTTATTTGGAGTTTCTGAGGATATTGTAATTATAATTATTGTAGATCATTTTTAGTAATTTGTAAACAGTTGTGTGATTGAGAACCGTAGGGCTTGATAAAGTACTTTAAGGATTAGTTAAGCTCCAGGATTTCGTTGTATTTGATCTAAATCTGTCTGCTGTGTTAAAATACAAACAGTTATCCTTAAAACTATATCCAAGAACGTTACTTGTTAGGCCTATGCTGTTTAAATTGCCATGAAAATAGACGAAGCTTGTGAGATATTCACAAATACCAGTGCTCTTCCCAATACTATTGTTACTAGGAAGTCAGATTAGAATGAACTGTAACCAGATTTTGTTGTTCCAGTATCTCGCACAACCTGCAAGTACTATTCTAAATTTAAAAAAATCTAATTACATCGATGATTGAACCCATAGATTCAAGTATTCTGAGGTGTATTCAGACTCTTAGTGAAGCTTCTGAAGATATAGCCACAGTAATGTACAGAGATGAAGATTAAATCAGGCGACAAAAAAAACTGGAAGACACTTATTCCTTGATAAACCTGGAAAGGTAAAAATTAAAAAATAATAATAATAATAATTTGAGTAATCTGCTATAGATGGGAATTGAAATTGGTTTGCTATTCATACTTTGTGATACCGATGGTAAATTCTTCAAGGCAAACAATGGTGACATTCGTTACATGAATAAGGAAAGTCTTATCAGTGTATTAAAATATCCAGATTTAAGGGCGTACTAATAAAGCATAATTTATAACTGAAAAACACCTTAATGCTCTTACAGATAATCTTTTGAATTGCATTTTCCTTTTGTTTCAGTTCTATGTATAATTTTTTGTCTGTGAACTTGTGCTAGTTCGTGTGTGTTAACATCTTAATGAATGAAACATGCTGGACATAATAGGACGACAGTAAAAAACTTTTCCCTGACACAAACCATTTTGTCGCACCCGTGACGGGACCACACTGTCAGTATATTGTCAAATTAATTTAGAATTTCATTTAGTTGTTGTGTTTAGATATTTAAAAACTACAGGTTTGTATAAATGTAGTCCTGAACGAATTGAAATTGTATTGGTATTACATTCACAGAATTATTAGTTCAACTAGAAAACTGTTACAAGAAGTCCAAAATGTGTAATACACTTGAGGCAAGGATTTATAATGATAACTTCGCCTGATTAAAATATATTTTATTATTTGTGTATTAATTAAATAGGGCAACTGAGTAGTTCATTAATGAACTGTACAGGAACACATTTTATTTTCAGATAGTTAGTTTTTTTCTGTGTTTGAAACTGTCTGTAAGTCACACCGGTGACAATGGAATGACCCAGCAGTGTGGTGAGGAAATTTTCGGTTCTAGGCTATGTATATTCTCATCCCGAGACCGACGACTGGGGTGGCTTCTGCATTGTAGCTTTATTGCCGTTTATTGCCCTCTGCCAGGCGACCTGAGTCTCAACCCTCTACTATACCACCCCCTTCCCCATAACCACCCATGCAAGTCCCTTCGACAAAAGGCGACATCCAGCATATCACTCAGCTAGCTACCTGCCTTCTGTCTGAAGAGTTTAGTTCTGATGTCTCCTACATGGCAGCGTTACCCTCCAGACCTACAAAACCCCGAGCTTCAGTCCCTCACCACCAGGGCGACACGAAATTTTGTGTAACACGAAAAGCCTAGGCGTTGACAGTTTGTATATCTTAGTCGTCTGTGACCAAGGCCGTACAAGAACAGGTCTGGACACGCTTGGATATTTGACACCCTTGTTTGGCTGTAGTTCACCAAGTTACAGAGAATATTGAGTTTTATTGGCGCTGATGTTAAGGCGGTCGGACTAAACTCCGCCCACTTCCTTTCCGCTAAGATAAACAATTTATCAAAACGTATTTTTTATCAATTTATGAAATACTATCTTCGTTCACAAATTTAAGAAAAGGCTCCAGGGGGTCTATTCACTAACTTTTAAGGTAACCGTAACTTGAGAGTTACGGCCAGTCACATTAACATTTGACGTAAATTTTCCTGGAACGATTCAGTAAGCATTTTGCTTACCTTAACTTGAAAGTGAGCGACCGTAAGTTAACAGATGGGTTCTAGGGTGGTGTTAACTTACTGGCTTGCAGTAACTTGTTTACAAAAGTGTAAAAAATCATGGCGGATTAGTGAGGTTAGAACATTTCATAGTCCGAAACAACGATAGTGAAATTAATTTATGTTGGATTTGCGAAAAATCCACCGTAACTTAAATCATTATTATTTTAGATGGAAAAACCATACAGCTCATGTGTATATTCGTCTTAATAAAATATTTGTATAGGGAACAGAATCTGCCGAGTGACGAGCCGTATTTTTGACGTAATTATCGGTGTTGCATATTCAAGATGTTAATTAATGGCAAAACGCGAGCTGTTTACAATTAATAAGTGTTTGTGTTTTAAGCGAAGGGTTTGTTGTTCAAATTGTGAGTGGAAACATATTCTGTGTCAGACAGGCTTGCTAGACTACTCCTGTGTCTTTTATTTTTTCAAATCGCTGCTGCATAAAATAAATGTGTTTCGTTGAGCTTTTAAGTTACGCGTCCCAAATAAACTGCTATAGTTAAAATCAGTGCGGTATACGAGCTAGGTTATAGTTGAGAAAATTACACGTCAGTTCAGAAGTAACTTAGGCCTTGTTAGGCCCTCGGAGAAAACACTTTGCAGTTGTTTTCATATTGCTACAGTTCAACATTTTTTTTTTGTTTGAGGAATTGAATTCTTTCTATCCAACTAATTACCCACAGAACTAACTTGAGCCAGTCGTCACATTTCAATATACAGATGTCACAAAGTCACCCCTGCTTACAGTAGACCTAAGTTATATGTAAAAGTTCATACCAAATAAAATTTACACCCTCTGTAAAACAGCACTATCATGACTGTGTAAACTATTTTAGTAATAATAATAACATTGCAATTGGACTGACACCTGCAGACAACTACTTAACCTGTCAATCATTTTCCCTCAACAAGTGCTTCGTGAACTTCCACACATACCTAACTGTCACCAAATCTTCCTGCAACACAATCCACTACCTAACTGTTCTCATTAATTCAGATTGCCCTCCCTGCTTTGTCCTTTGCCAAGTTCTCTGAATCCAACCACTGTTTTACGTAGCTCTGTACACACCTTTAAATAAATTTGTATTTAGGCTAACTTACCCCATCCCCCTCCATTCCCCACCCTACACGTTCTGACCAGTTTCTCCATCTTTCTTCTTTCCTTTAGGGAACGCCAACCCATCTCCATCATTAATGAAGGCCTGAAGTATCTTTCATCCTTCCATCCTGACCCACTCTTCTCCACCTGCCTTTCACCCACTGCGCTGCCCACCTCTGCACCCCCTTCCAGCTCCTGTATCTCCCGCTCTACATAGGGGTCCCAGACCACTGCTGCATGTTCTAATATTGGTCTAACCATGGTGTTATGTGACTTTTCCGTTACTCCAAGGTTAACTTCCTTCAGTACTCTACTCTACCAAACATTTAGCACCTTGAGGGGCACGCGCACATTGCTGCAGTGGAGGTTCAACGCTGCTGGCTGATCAGCAACCACAATGAGCTCCAGTGCACTTTATGAATGAATCATTGACTTTTAAAAATTCAAATTGGACTAAGCCTGCCGTACACTAATAACAGCAGTGGATCTTGGAACAAAATGTTAAGCTAAGCTGCTGTAATTGATTGTAGTATTGCTTTGCGATATATAATGGTGAGGGGAGAGGATGTGGTGTGTTCAGTGATCACAAAAAAGTGTAAATATGTATCATGTATTAAATAATATAATTTACGTAGGCCTATAGATTCTTAGAAGTATTTCCTTTACGAGGCAATAAGTTAACAGGTTATTTTGAAAGGGTATGCAAGCAATAACCTAGGTAGAGTAAATTAATTGTACTGAAAGACTCAGAGTTAGTTCCATTAATGTACATATTTTTATCCTATTGTTAGCTGGACTTATTTATGTATGCCTCCTAACACTTCACATGTGGTTATCAGATTTTGCCATCATTGAACCTACTTCAAGTCAGTGGTACATTGTATGCAGGTGGCATGAACATCACCTGTACTGCTACACAGGTAACAGTGGGTGTGGTAGTAACTGTACATAAACAATAGCAGACTGGTTGTAATGTAACACATCTAATAATTGTTTAGAGTAAATGAAACAACACAGTGTTAATAAAATAAAGCAGGCTAATACGGGGTCAGTTGTGAGCAACCGTGACCTTTTTATTATTATACATTTATATATAATGTCAACATCGGTTATAGTTTCTAAAATTTTGGAAGCCAATGTAGAAAAAACTTGAATAGAACAATCCTAAAGAAAAAATTTTTGCCATCTTTGTAAGCAAAAAATTTTTCTAGATTGACGCATTCACTGCTGCTATCAGATGTACAAAATTGCAACGACAGACATTTTCCCCATCATATGTCTCTCTTGGGAAAATGTTTTTGTTCATAAAGTTAGCAACATTTGTTGTCTAAGAGTGTTCTGTTCTGATAATTGCATAATAGTTTTGAGAAACTTGACATTTTTATTTAGTGCACCGATTTATGCACCACGCCTTCTTAAAGGCGCGGTCTACCACAATTTTCATCATCATTTTATTTTTCATTTGTACCAGATATTTTTTTCTTATTTTAGACATAAAATATGGTTGAATTTGGCTCTAATGAAATATTTTTCTCTCATAGTTTTCGCGTAATGGCTTGTTAAAGTCATATATTGCATGTTTCCGTTTTAACGACTACACTAAAACCAACTATTATAACAAACTCAAAAAAATCACAGTAGATAAAGACATTGCAGGATACAATGTTATGCTCATAAAATTGAAGAATAAAAACTATTTGAAATTAAAAAAAAAAAAAATACTGAAACTGAAAATAAAAATTTTAAAAATGTAATATTTTTTTTAAAAATACAAATAACTTTTATTCTTTAATTTTATATGAGAATGTCATTGTAGCCTGCAATGTCTTTATCCACTATGATTTTTTTTTAGTTTGGTATATCAGTTGATATTAGTGTAGTCGTTAAAACGGAAACATGTAAAATATGACTTTAACAAGCCATTACACAAAAACTATGAGAGATAAAAAAATTTCATAAGAGCCAAATTTAGTCACATTTTGTGTCTAAAATAAGAAAAAAATATCTGGTACAAATGAAAAATAAAATGATGATGAAAATTGTGGTATACCACGCCCTTAACTTGGAGATGAAAACAGCTTACACTATCTGACAAACCATTTATATGTATAACCCATTACCTATAGTTTCATAGTAAGTTACACAACAAAAATGAAACAAATTCACAATAATCACCCTAGCTGACCCTACTGTATTGGTGGTGCAGTAAAAAGTGAGTTGGAGCAGTTATTGGATTTTCACATCACATCCTGAAGATACTGAGTTCAGTTTTCCAGGGTTATTGTAATTCACTCCAGGTGATGATTCCTCAATACAGGCCCTGGTTGATTCCATTACCCTTTCCCCAAGTGTACCTCTACCGAGTATGTGAAGCTATCCGAGGACACGTAGATTCTCAAAATAAATTAAGTACTTTGTGTTTGACATGCTAACAACAAAAGTCTCATCTAAAAATTAACTTTTATAAACAAGAATTTTCATTGATACAAATATGTTTTTTTGTGTAAAAAATGTAATATTGAGCTACAACTCACAAAATACCATATTTATACAACAAACAAGATTATTTTCAAGTTTCCTATGCCAACAACTTGAATGGAACCGTTTCTTCATATGCAATCATGTAATGGTAATGTTCAGCCAATTACAAAATACAGCAGAAAAGAACTTTCTTTAAATAAATGTAACTGTACATTTTTTTTTAATTACCAACTCTCTTTTCACAGTATTTATACATTGTTATATCTTATGTACCAAAAAGGATGCATAGAAAAGCCTAGGATGTTTCGGCATTCTAAATTGTAAAATATTAGAGAGAAAACAGTCTAAACAAAACAATTTACTGTAAAATCATCAAAATAATTTTGTCGTATTACACAGTTAACATGAGACAAAGTAAATTAGTGCAACTGTAAAACAGTTAACATATATTCAAAAGGTATCTCGTTTTATTTCCCAGTAAGGCCATTGGTTTTCCTACAACACTTGATATATGCGCTGGGATAGAACTCTGCAAATTCCTGTCCCATTTACTGTTCATCTAAGCTTGTATCAAATGACCACATTGTCCATATGTTAAGCACTACCTACGTATTGTTATTACGAGTTGGTAATTTGTATTTATGACAAACTCTAATCCCATTGTCACTACACATGCATTAGGTAGTTAAATACTTGCGCCAAATGTAGACATATGCACACACTCATATGTTAACAGTGAGCATGCTTCTGTCAATACTAATTGATGGACATTGGAACACTTTTGCAGCAGGTTAGAAATACAGATTATTTTGCTTAGCTATTGTGCGTGTTCCCAGTGCATTGTTTATTTAAAACACATTTCAGAGGAGGATTGTTGGTTACTTTTAAGGAACAAACACATTAAAGACACAAGTTTCAAGCTGTCTAACACAGCAACAGATAATTTTTCCACAAAGTTATCTCATAATCTAGTACTCAAATTTACAAGACATTATCCAAGTATTCTAAAATAAACTCTGCAGCTGATTGTTTTTAACAATGGCAGGGTCAGTACTTGAAGTCCTACAGTTCTAGTACTAGGTCAAACATTGCACAGTCAAAACCTTACATTTATATGCAATGTCAGACCAGGCAAGGATGTCACTCCTTTGCTTCAGAACCTTGAATATGTTTAAAACAGCTCCAGGTAGGTGCATTTTACTTATATAAAACGATGCCAAATAGTTTGACAGTAACATCGAAAGGTGTGGAAAGGAGGAGGGAATACATAATCATACTGTAGTTTATTTTTTGTTCTGCAAGTAGAGTCATGGGACCATAGAGAACATTTAGGGTAATGTTGTCAAGATATTTTTCTTTTTATTTTCAGAATGACGTAGAAACTGCTGTTGTCAATTTTCAATAGTAAAATATACAAAATACAACGGCGGTAGAATATGTACAATTCTTGCAAAAAATAGCAAATAACTATGTTTTAACATTTCAATAAAACAAAAAGATGCAATTGTAAGTCAATTCTTTCTTGCACACAATTTATATTGCAACTTGATACTGTTCTTTCTTGTTATCGCTTGTACCACATTCTGATCACAGTACACTATAAAATATTCTATTTCAAGTGTAAAAATGCTTATTAATATGCTATGCCCAGTGGGGCGATTTAATATCGCTTTTGAGAGGTGCAGCACAAAATTTGCACCTGCGCTGCGTTGCTTTGGTATTAAATATACAAATACGCAGGTGTAAGTGGTCACGTGATAGCGCAAAGTGCCTGAAAATCTGCGACTAGCAAATGGCTAGACGCAAGTATATCTGCGCCCTTCGAGCATGTGCATTATACAATTTTCGGGTGTGTGAAAGAGAATTAACATAAAAGTTGGTTATCTTTAGTGTATCCAGTGTTCTATGAACTTTAATTATTTACGTTTTCGTGTACACATTTCAGCTTTTAATAGCTACGAAGTACAGTAGAAGTACGAAACTGAAATGTTTTTTCCTAAACAAGCAATTAAAAATGGGCAACGATTTATTATCCTTTCCGTGGAATATATTTCGATGGCATTTTTCCGTGGCACACGACGAGAAATTAGAGTCGGTTTGTTGATGAGGTTATTTGTACCTTTAAAAACTTTGCTTAAAACATTTATGCAAATGATACTGTAAATAAATAGCGAATATGTTTTGCAAGTACCTGTTTGGCCAATTGCTTGGAACAGTGACGTTACCTCTTTATTTTCCTTGCTGGGATGGGTGGTTTCAACATCCCATCTATCTCGCCGACTTGTTTCCACATTACACGTGCTTTATATTTATGAGTGATGCTGTTGGGATTCTCTTTATTTCATAAAACGGGAGGGCTATCATTTTAGTTTTAAGTCTATAGTGAGACTTGCTGTCTACACGTATCACACCCTATCTCGGTGAACATTGAACTGACAATAATCTAGACCTAATTAAATTTATTGCAGTATGATTGTACGAACACCACTCGTATTCATTACACATTAGCAATTAATTATCTAGAAATAATCAACGTATCACGATTTACGACTCTTTGAAAGACGAATGCCACATGAATAGCCCATTAGGTAGTAGGCCTACACTCACAAATACCATGCGACAGAAGTTAAAATATCTGACGTGAATTTCAAAACTAGGCCACTCAAATTAATGTCAGTACAAATATGAAATGTATATATAATTTTTGCTCTAATCGCGTCATGCGTCTGTCTCTTTACGCACTTTATTTTCCGCTAGCAGCATAAAGTATGTAAAAGCTGGTTACAGACGAACAACACTCTGATGTGTTTCAATTGTGCTACAAAAATGCTGCTCTCCATAAATATAGCACTTAATTATTCACGAACACAAAAATGAACACATGCATCCATTACACTGAAAGAACGACATTATTGAAATTTACTTTCACACTTCAAAACACAACTACGACATATACACTTGTAATGAAAACTTTGTAACAATTTCCTTCATAATTTGATATGAACCTATACTTCTTACATCCTTGTTTAATCACGAGAAGGCTACAAAATTTGAGGTTACGACACATTTAACCAAAACTCTTAGCTATGACCATGCTTTTAGCGCGAGAAATGTTCACTGCTACATGGAAGCTATATCTGCATGTAAACACGCGGGTATGCAGACAGCTTTTGCCGTCCAAGTGGCAGTGAGAATGGTGTTACAAATTTTCTGATTGGCTTGTGTAAGTCGGAGAGGGGAGGCAGTTGTACCGAGCCAAAATAGGCTCCGGCCCTTGCGTCTTGCATTTGCGAGTATATTTAATTCCAACTACGACTCGAGGTGCAGGTGCAGAGCAGATTTCCTTGCGTTGCGCTGCGTCGATGCAAAATGCAAGGGGTGATATTTAATCTGTCCACAGGCCTGCATTGGTGTAGTAGGTTATTTTCGACAGTGAAAACATGACACAACATTAAATTATTTAAGAGCTCTTGGTACACAATATCGAAAACTTGAAGGAATGACTTAACTGTAGGTATACATGTGATGTATTGCATTGAGGTTTCTAATTTGAAACTATTTCATTTGCTACGATGAGATTGGCAGGCAATTTTTCGAGTTTGTAGCGTTTCAGGTATAATGAACTGAATGTAGACATTCCCCTTAAAGTATCTAGTGTAAATATTTGAACTACCGGTATGCAATTTACCAGACCATTACGGATTTATTTTCAAGTTGCTAACTAATAAAACACATGTGATTCTACTGAACACGTATTTCCATTTTCAATATCTGTTACGGAAATATTAACCAACGAAAAATATTAACGCAAAATCCAAAACTGTATAAGCAGTTACTGAAAAATAAATTTGCCCACTCAAACGAGACATGAAAACTCGACATTCATTCTTGCAGTACAGAACAAGACCTTGACGCCAACCACCCTAGCCCGTTTGTCCCTTCAGCGCCACCATCACCGTCAACAGTGCCCCCACGCACCTTACGACAGCTGTGCACCCGACGACGTGTGCATGGTTCATCAGCCAGGTAGGAACGGGAACACAACATCCGCATATCGGAACACGCCCACCCACGTGGCAAAAATTACGAAGAGGTAACTCATTAACGACACGACAAATGAACAAACTAATTAGCACAAAAATTACAAGACATTCGTAGTATCACCGGCCATTGGTCGTTTAGTCGAACTCTCTCTCCTCACGGAGAAATTAGCCACGTAAGTGACACGTAGGTTTTAGTCTGTAACTTGTCAGTGTAACACACCAGCATAATGATAAACATACCAAACATTTCAGTTTTAAGGACCCAACAGGGAATTGAAGTGGGGACGGTCAACG
>PNEQ01069077.1:0-11732 GCA_003012365.1 Medauroidea extradentata | reverse complement strand
GACATGACATGACATCATACGAGCATATTGTGTGCGCTCTTTTCACTGAGCTAAGACAATTTATAGTTCACTGTTATTGAGTACGCTAGCTGTTAAATGCCTTCATCACATATTTTATCCAGAGTTACTGTTTGTATTACATAATTTCACGCGGGCAAAGCCGCGGCCGGGTAGCTATTTTGTAGAGAAATAAAGATGAATTAAAAATAAAGATGTTCTGCAATTAAAGTACCCTCAGCGTAGTGGACTGGATAAAGCCGTTTGTATTTGTTGTTATAAAGATATACAGAGAATATAGTAACACCATCAATTAATACGTTATTAAAATTTAGTTACTCTTTTCTATAGTACACGCGGGCGAAGCCGCAAAGGGACAGCTAGTCGTAAGATAAGCACGAATCGGTAAAACTTACGGGAAAACCGTAAATGTTGGCAGGTCTGGGATCACTTAATGTTGTCATTAAGGGTGCAGTTCACCTCAGTTTTCAACGTTTTTATATTTTTTTTATATTTGTACCAGATATTTTTTTTTCTTATTTCAGACATAAATTGTGATACAACACAACACAAAACATATTAGAGATACAAAAGTTTCCAAAGAAGAAGATTGTATCACAATTTATGTCTAAAATAACATGATGACCCTGATTATGTACCTTGCAGTTCTCGTCGGAGAGTTCTAGATGTTGCTTCAACAAAGCATCAGCTTGACGATGGTAATAATGCCAGCATACGCAAGAAAATTGCGTTTTTCAGAAGTTACTGACAGTTTGATTATATTTTTATTTACAATACTATGTTTTGTGCAGATACATCTTCAGACGGAGATAGCAATGAGATTGACAGTCCAACATTCTCTGAAAAAGGCCAAAAGAAGACCACACCTAAATGGACGGCTGTGTCCTCGGACGTGAGTGAGAAAATGCCAGTAGCCTGGGAAGACTCTCCACCACCAGCCAAGGAAGTAGACTATTTTAGATATTTCTATGATGACGAACTTATGAATCTGATTGTTGAACAGTCAAACTTCTTTTCTGTTCCGAAAAATTTTAACAGGTCATTAAATATTACAAAAAGTGAACTAGAACCATTTCTCGGCATTTGCATGATGTATATTTATGGCCTGCCAAGATCAAAAATGTACTGGCCTAAAAAAAACACTCGTGTAGACAAAGTAGCTGACGTGATGAGTCGAGATCGTTGGCTGGAAATAAAATCTAACCTCCATACAAATGACAATGCATAACAGCTACCAAGAAACTATCCAAATACAGACAAACATTTCAAAATAAGCCCAATGATAAACATTATGCTACCCGAATTTCAAATTATCCCTAAGGAACAACTTTTGTGCGTTGACGAGCAGACTGTCCCTTATAAAGGAAAGTCTTCCCTAAAACGGTATAATCCCAAAATGCCACATAAATGGGGGTACAAAATGTTTGTTTTGTGTGACAGTAAAAGAATTGTGTATGATTTTGTGGTGTACAGTGGTAACATTCAACCAGTACCTGGCTTCCCAGATCTAGGTGCTAGCAGTAACATTGTTTTGAGAATGACACAAACCATTCCACCCAACAAGCGATACTTTCTGTTTTATGATAACTGGTTTGCTTCTCTACCTGTTAGTTGTTCTTGCAAAATGTGGAATAAGATCATTGGCAACAATCGGAACAAACAGATTCCCGGGTCTCGGTATGATTACTGATGCTGACATGAAAAAGTATCATAGAGGCTATTACGAGGAGAAAGAAACTGAAGTTGATGGCATTCAAATAAGAGCAATCAAATGGTGGTGTCTCACTTGTCAGTACCTTTGAAATAAAAAAAAATTATTTGAGGCTGGTATTTTACTTTGTAGACTATACAGACGTGACTGAACCACAACGAATTCCAAAGAAAGATGTTCTAGACTTACTTGGATACAAAAGTGAAGTTAATGCAGCACTTTGTAGTCAAGGAAAGGACATGTCAAAGAAAAGAGGTCGGCCGTCAAGCAAATGTGAAACAGAATCAAGAAAAAAGAAGCGAGGACGAAATAATTCAGTTCCAGAGTTCAGTACGAGAAAAGACACTGTGGGACACTGGCCTGCTATTTCATCAGACTGTCAACAGTGCAAGTATACAGTGTGCAAAGGAATAACAGCAGTTAGATGTTCCAAATGCAGTGTACATCTCTGTTTGACTAAAGACAAAAATTGTTTCATGTTATTTCATCTGTAATATTACTGCGGTATATGAAGTTCTGTGAAATAAAGTAAGGAATGAAAATGGGAGTCATTGTAAAATATAAATCATACCAGGTTATTAGTTTTGTTTTATGTTCTTTCTTTTTGTGAACACATACACATACTGTATTTTTTATTTTGTGTGACTCAAGGAAAAAAGTTGTTTTACCTCATGTAATACACAATGTGAGAAGTGAATACAGTGGCAGTAGTTGTAAAATGTAACTCATACAAACTTATAAGTTTTATTCCATGCTGCACCAGTAGGTGAAATAAGATTGAAATGTGTTGATTTTTTTAATTTAATATGCCTAAGACTAAAGACAAAATGTTTCACCTCAGTTCAGGTGTAATTTGAATATTTGCATATTATGTTACTAAAAGTAGCTTGAAAAGTGAAACTTTTTGTATGCCTACATAGTGTATTCTTTTTTTTTTAATGTTGTGTTAAATTATATAAAAAGAAAACTTGCTTAGTAAACATGTTTTAAGAAAATTAAGTGTACATTTTTATCTATTGGTAGGGTTATATTACAATGCAGAATTTGTCCTTGGTTTTCATTAGTGCTCATTGTTTAAAATTTTTGAACATTATCACAGATAAGGCTGAACATTTACTAACAAAATTTTCATATTACGTTACTATTAGCAAAACAATACAAATTTTGTAAACGAAAAGTACTTTTCTGACATACTACATAATTCAGATATTAGTTTTCATTATGGCCTGATGTTGCATTTTTGTAACATTATCACAAAAAAATGCTAAAAGTGTACTAATACTATCAAACGCATTATAATACATTATTAATAGCGATAAAATACAATTTCTGCAAAGACAAACATTTTTTACATATAATTTATAATTCAGGCCATAAGAGGTTAAGGTAGCTTTAGAAGAATTGGGATGTTCAAAACAAAACAATTAACGCTGATAGTAAGAAACACAGTATATCAATCTAACACGAGAAATTGAAATCATAAAGGAAAGACGAACAATTATAATTTCCATAAACAAATTTAAGACCATGATCTTTCATATCTACTACTTGTAAGATATATTTTTTTAAACCTAAATTAGAGAAAATATAAAAACAAAACTCTCACCCATTTTTATTATAAGGTTTTACTATGTCGTAAAATTATTTCTCGACAAAAATTTACTCTGTTATTTGACGAAAATTCCGTTAATATTGTAATTACCTTCACGTTTAAGTACCGAAACACTACAAATGTATAGAAATCCAATTTTAACACAACTGGAAAACAGATTGTTTATATTTGCTCTCGTATAAGCTTAAAATATTATTATCAAAGAAGTAACGAAAATTAGTAATACTGCCTAAGTTGACATCACGGGAGAACATAAATTTACTCTCTTTTGTTTGATAACATTCCCCTCTCCCACAATAAATATATATTTTAGCAGACTATAAAAGTGACAAAAAATTGACATATTTTCCTGCTCCCACACGACATTGGTTTTGAATGATCAATTCCATAATTATCAATACTACCTCAACCACATTTGTATTTAGACAGATGCTACTAAAATGAAAAAAAAATCTTCAATTTTGTCAGCAGTAGCTTTAATGATTAAAAGGTATGTGATAATAATCATTTCTTTATGAAGTTACTGTTACAATTCACATAGAAAATTACTACCAGTGGAGTGTCGATTGATTCTATTTTAAAGTAATACAAAATGTCATGAGCATGAATTTATAAAATTTGCTATGTCAATTAGAAAAATAAAAAATATATTTTAAAACTCAAAATCATGAAGAAGTACATTTCCATAACTTCGTAACACGGCTGCGATATGGCAACAGCGTGCTCCATAGGACTTGTACTGCAACCTAAGGTTGGAACACACTATAGCTACCAGGATGCTTATTATTTCCCTTTCATGTCATGTTAGTTTTAACTTAAATATATAAGTGAGTGAATTTTGAGGCAATTCTTACTGTACTTAATTTTCAATGGATTTCAAGATGCAAGTTATCTAGTCCACCCTCTGTAGTTGAGAGTTCAACAGATATTCAACTACATCACGTATATTTCAACGAATAAATCAACAATACTTCACGAGTTTAACAAATAATTCAACTAAGTTCAACTTACATATTCTTCCAACATCTCCTTTCTCTGGACAACTACTCGTCGCTGCAGTCGACGTTTCAGCTAAGCTCTATGCCGCAACATTACGTCATCCTATCACATTTCACCACCTATTGATCTTGATAAAACTTTATTATTTCGATGCCCAGTAGTGAATGTATGAATTTAAATCTGTCATCTATCTAACATCATGTTTCCTATTAATATACCTAGACTGTTAAGAGTACTCCGGGTACTCCAGGTAGATATTTTTACTAACAGGTTTGCATAGCCTTGTTTATCCTTTTAAATCGTAAAGTGCGATACGCACTTCGTAATTTAATGTCTCACGATTACTTTAATTGCCTAATATTTTAAATAATAATAATAAATAATTACTTTCACTCATCCATATATTAATTGTTTTTAGTTAACAGCTCTTCCTCTGGGAATTAATATTAATTTTGTAATGTTAGCTCTACATGAGCAGTAATATGCATCAGATTTAAGTATATTTTGTGTCAGTCTTCCTTGCCAGCACACATTTAAAAAATGTATGTATTATAACTATCATAGCAAACAAAACCTTTAATACGGTAATCAAAACAGACAAAAAGGAAAAACGTGACAGTGCGAGTGGATTCACACGAACTTAGCTCCTACAGTACCAATGTAGTCCGAAATGATGTGTACTAGGGGTCACAAAACTATAGTGTTTCCATGGAGGCACCGCCTGTTGAGGTATTGTTTCCAGAAGCCGTTGACCCTTGACATGGGAAGTAAGTTCATCTAGGGGCAATGTTTCAGGTAAAAGGGTATGTAAAATAAGCAGTGATGACATGTCTAATTTCGAAATCGAAATTTTAAAAACATTGTCTTGAAAACGATGAAGATGACATGTTTGGCAAAAGTATTGCAAAAACATTTAAAAAAAACAGCCCAGAAAAAAAGAGAGCATTGGTGAAAGCTCAAATTCGCATCATCATATACAATGCTGAGAGTGATGGCGAATGAATAAGTGCCTAATTTAATTACTGGCTGGATTACATTCAATGTTCTGTAGCTGTCGATTTTTAATTTTTTTTACTGACCCCTTTGTAAATTAACTTAAACTGGTATATGTCATATAAATTGGTGAAATGTAGATGAACTCAACATTTGTAATGTTAAATCTTATACATTACAGTTTTAATACATATGTGTTTTTCTAAAGTTTCATAATGGTAACTGCCCAAGGGTGAAAACATTTTTTTAGGACATCTGGTAATTTGCTATGGACTGTTATCAAATTAAAGTAGGCCATTAATATTTTTTATTATTAATAGGGGAGAAGGTGGGAATATGGACCGGGGTTGTAAAGTGGACCAGCACTGTTGTTCTGTGGTACGTGCTGCGATCTGCCACATTTTGGAATAAACACATCGGTGAGTGTCCTGAGAAGCCACTAGATATCACTAGTGTAGTTTGCATATTTAATTTAGCCAGCAAGTTGAAGTGTCTGTTTTTTGTCCCCCTAAAACTTTTTGCAAGGTGAGTTTAATTAATGTTTTATCTGTATTTAGGGACAATTGAAAAATATTAGATATATATAGATAGTTGTAATGTTAATCTTCAAACTGCACCTAATAGTATTTATACAATACCATTCCTGGACCGACATTTTTAGGTTATTCTGTACAAGGGGTGGTATTAATATGGAACTTTTTGGTTAGGGTTGGTCCATATTACAACCCCTCTTTCAACATATTCGCAGGCCGCGCTACATAAATCAAAAATCAAACTAATAGTATTATCCATGAACCAAGGTAAGCCTGATTTATATATAAAAGCCAAAGTATATGTTTCAGTGTTAATTGAAGCTCTTGTCATTTTATTAACATAGAAATAGGCCTTTCAATTTAATTGTAGACAGTAAGTATTTTTTTTATTTTAGGGACAATAATTTTTGCGTAGCTCATTAGTAATAGACGCTAAGTGCTTAAGTGTTTGGGCCCAAATTTCTACAATTTGGCGAAAATATTTTTTTTAAATCAAAATGAGAGATTGTATCGTAAAATCGCTCAGTAAATTTTG
The DNA here is from genome assembly GCA_003012365.1 of Medauroidea extradentata. NCBI lineage: Eukaryota > Metazoa > Arthropoda > Insecta > Phasmatodea > Phasmatidae > Medauroidea > Medauroidea extradentata. The sequence continues at coordinate 5,331 of PNEQ01069077.1, read as the reverse complement.
TTATAACTGAATTTGATATGTTCTCTAATTTTGTCGAGACAAATTACGGCACGATGTTAGTTAATAAGTTAATTATAAAAACTTTATTTTAATTGTTAAATTTAAAAAATCTTGATACTGCTTGTCTCGAAAAATTAAATAACATAGAAAAAAATAGGTAACAAAGGTTCAGAGCATTTTTACGATATCGGAACTTACCTAGGTTTAAAAACAATATCTGTCGAAAGTAGTGTCAGCAATTAGGTTTGAAATTAGGATAGGGTATTTGTTAAGAATATTTCTGAAACTTTCTGTGAAGGCCTTTAAATATTTCCATTAAATTTAACTGTGTTAACTTTAAAGTAGTCAACAGCTGTTCAAATTATAGACTTAAATAAATATATGGAAATATATGAATCTGGCAGTAGTCTGGTAGAATTCCTGCCACCCACTAAGGAAATCCAGGCTCAATCCCCGACCGGATCACTTTGGAATTTTGCAAGGTTATTGCTGGATGGCTGGTTTTCTCGGTGCTATCCCGATTTCTCTGTTCTTGCATTCCAGTCCTGTTCCAGATTCATTAAATTCACCCTCATCTGCTCTAAATACCACAACTATTGTGAGGCGACCAAATCTCTTCACTCACAGTTTCTATTTCCAGATGACCCACTTAGGCCACCATGCCATGGAAGAAGCTGGGGAGAGAAAATAGAGGACTTAGGCTGAAATGGCGGCTTGAAGATATGGTGAATGCGCATAACAGCTATTCGTTCAAAAAAGAAGAGTCTTAATAAAGCTGCTAGATTTTTTAATGTTCCTAAAACAACATTGTTGAGGAAAGTCAAGTCCCATTGTGATACAGAGACTGTAGCGAATCAGAAGATGGGTAGGCAAACAATTTTTCCTCCACAACTTGAGCAAAAACTGGTTCAATATTGCCTGCTAATGGAAAATACGTTCCATGGGCTTACTCAAAATAATATTAGTAAACTCGCCTATCAGTTTGCGGCAAAAAAAAAAACACATTTTGCACAAATTTCGACAAGATATGGCCAGTCGAGAATGGTTCGACCATTTCATGCACCGTCACAGGAACAAGCTCTATGTTAGAAAATCTAAAGGAACGTCATTCGCTCGGCCAGTAGGTTTCAATAAAGAAAGTGTAATGAAGTTTTTTGATACTTTGGAACAGGAATACTCCTGTCATCAGTATCCTGCTAGTCGTATATACAATATCGATGAAAGTGGCCTTAGTGTTGTGCAGTCTAAACAAGCTCACGTTGTTGGTTTGAAAGGAAAGAAGCAGATAGGTTCTCTTACAGCTGCAGAGAGGGTAAAACTTGTCACAGTTGTTGCCTGCATGAGTGCTGGAGGGGATTTCGTCCCTCCGATGATATTTCCTCGCAAAAAACAGGACCTCGAGACTAATGAAAGGTGCTCCTCCAGGAGCAATAGGCAAGTGCCACCCATCAGGCTGAGTTCAAAGTGATCTTTTCACTGAATGGTTTGATCATTTCATTGAACATGTGAAACAATCGGCCAAGGACCCTGTTCTACTCATACTGGACGGTCATCATTCTCAAACCTGGAATTTGGATGTGATCCTGAAAGCAAGAGAGCATCACATCACTCTTTTGTGCTTACCTCCTCACACAACCCACAGGCTCCAGCCTTTGTACTGAACCTTCATGGACCTGTTTAAAACTTATTACAGTAACGAAATTAGACATGCTCTTCGTTCGGGTGGTTTGGATTCATATGGCATTGCGAAAATGTTTGAAAAAGCCTATCTGAGAGTTCAGACTAGAGCTATTGCTGTGAATGGTTTTAAATGTATGGGAATATATCCATTTGACCGACACATTTTTGACGATGCTGAATTCGTTGCCTGTGCACTTGAAGCAGAGAAAGCTGTCGACGAAAGCAACGAACAATGTAGAACAGCTCGAGATAATGATGAAAGAAGCTTGGATGAAGTCGATCCTCCACAGATCATAGAAGCAGAAACACATGGAATAGAAACTAATGAAGTACGTCTCAAGACTGTCTCACAAAAGCCAGGTCCTTCGAAAGCCATGGATCCATCAACGCCTGGTCCATCCACGCTTCAATCCTTCATCACCCCAGAAGATATATCTCCTGTTCCAGTTCGGAGCAAGAAGACGTCAGATAGAGGAAGTAAATCACTTTCAGCAACTGTTCTGACAATTTCTCCGTACAAGGAAGGGTTGCAGCTTTCTGTCGATAAGAAAAGGACTAGACCTACTAAGAAAGTGTCCACTGCAAAAGCATCAGCTGAGACAAAAAATCAGAACAAGAACACACAAAGAGCTAGTCTTCAGTCAAGTTCAACTCCTCATGAAAAACAGAATGGTAAAGCAGCATGACATGAGAATCACAAACAGAAGAAAAAGAGAAAAGTATCTTCAGAAAGTTCTTGCGACAATGTTCTCAGTTTATCTTCAGCAAGCTCAACACTAGAACAAGTTATTGGTGAAGATGCTCCTGAAAAAGAAGATGCTGAATGTTTGTTTTGTTCTGAGACTTTTACGATGTCTAAACAAGGAGAACTCTGGGTTCAGTGTGTAACATGTCACGAATGGGCTCACAACTTATGCAGTGGATGTGATGGGGATTTGTACATCTGTGATTTTTGTTCAAATTCCTAAAATGATTCGACGTTCATTGAAAATAATTTAAGGCTTCCTTACTGCTAATTCTTTAACAATTTTTTTTTTAATTTTTGTCGCAGATTTATTATTATTTCCAGAAATTTAAATATGTGGCTCGTAATATGATTATAAATAATGTGATTTTTTTTGGATGAAATGGCATTACTTCATGGTGTATATGGGGTCAATCAGTACGTTGAAACTACATTTGTGTGATCATTTTTTCGCATTTTCAGAAATGGTCCATATTACAACCCCTCTTTCCTGGAACTCGGTAATTACAAACACTCGTTAAAAATTGTATAGCTTCAAAATGATTGCAAATATAAAGTTCAAACTTGTTCTTATGTTATCTTACATCAATACACTACAATTTGCAACATTCTTTTGGCCAAAGTTTTAATTTTAAAAATACATTTCCCACATGACAAAAAAAAAGTTGTCCATATTCCCACCTTCTCCTCTATTTTTTCGCGAAAAATTCAAGTTTGTATTAATTACTCTCTACTTCGCTTTGCCAGATGAGGTCAAATTAGTGTGCACACTGTGCATTTCTTTATTTTTTACATCATGATATTCTGTAAGCTGTAAAATGCTGTAATTACCCTCTGAGATCATGACACACTTAGGTAAAAAAAAAGTTACGAATTTAAAAATTTCTGGTTCGACATTAATAAATCTGGGATTCCTTGTCTAAAACGAAATAAATATGTTTAGAAGAGAACATAAATGTAAGTAATCTCATGTCAGAATCATAAAAATGTTAAGTTTATCCTTTACAAATAAATTCATTATATATAATTAGTTAGAAAGTTTATTATGTAGTCGAGAATGCTATTATATAGTTCAGTATACAGACAAAACTTCATAAACTTTTTCTAAGTATAGACAGTACTATTCATGAAGCAGCAATTACATAATTTATCGTTCATAAATTTAAATTTCATTTAAATGTAACTAGTGCACAAATTAAATCAAATACTATATAGTGTTTTCATTGCTTAATGGATACACATGAATAAAATATAAAAACATTTGGAAGATACCAAAACAACTACATGTACTTTTGGAAAATTATTTTACTGAATGGAACTGGTTATTATTGGAAAAATTTACTTTCTGTACATGGATTTCAAAGTTTGTGTCATAAAACATATGCAACATGTTCAACTATGTGGTCTCTTATAAAACACTTGTACATTAATATAATATTGTGCAAGATTTCCAAAACTATTTACAACGCAAGACAGCTTGCTTGGCATTTTATGAAGAGAAAAGATACACTAATTTTTTTCTAAGACACAGTAGATTGCATATGTCGGAAGAAGAACAGTCAAATCCAATAAACACATTTCAAAGACAGTCCCATACAATTTATTCTGTTTCTTACTGGTATGGTACTTCAAATTTAGATGACTGTGTGTAAGGGCTTGTTCCCGAGTTTTTTTCAGACTGGTACCAATAACTCAAATATTTTTTAACCAAAAGTTTTGAAAAAATTTGAGTCAATGTGCAATCACACAATGCACAATACTGTGGACGCGTTTTTTAAAATAATGTACCATTCGCCAGCAAAAAAAAAAATTCCTTCATTTTTGCTTATTTTCACGACGAAAAACGTAGTACTTTGGGAAATAAAATCTAAAAAACCATTCAGTCTAATTCTACAAAAAATTCAGCTACAAATTATAACATATAAGTGCCAAAACTGTGCAACGAAATTTTGATAGTATTAGGTAGCAATAAAAAAAATATTTTCGAAATCACTGCAAAACTCCATAACAAGACCTTAACATTGAAAATAACAGCCTTGCAATTTTGTACAGTTGAAATACATACTCAAAAACTGGTTTGTTTCATACCAAACGATTCACAAACTAATTCGAACATACATTTCGCCACAGTAAAACACGGGTACTTGAATTACAATTAAGTATACATAAGTGTTCAAACTGTAATCGTGAATGTAATTCAAAATTACAAATTAAACTGTCTGATACTTTATGCCATTGCTTATGAATATGCTGGTTAATGTACAATAACCCTTTCCTACATTACGCTAGGAGATAATGCCCACTGCTAATCTACTTGGCTACTAGCACTCAAGAAAAAATTTGTCAGCTCCTGTCTACTATGAGCAGCTGCTACAGTGAAGTTCCTTGTGCCCAACCTTCTGTTACTAGACTCATCATTAATTTTGTTTAAAAAAATAAGTAAATAAAATCAAACAAAATCAAAATTTATGTTTGAAAGATATAACATTCACTAGCCGGTTACTATGTATGTTTGTATGCAAAGGAAAATCAAATGTTTATGGAACATACATAAACCAAAAGTACATAGAACACTAATATTCATGCTCTGACAGTAGGTATGCTATGAGAAAGTATAACCCGGTGGCATTTGTTATATATGAACCCACGAGTATGTAAACCTGAAGAAAGAGAGGAACTCAATGCTATAAGATGGTTACAACTTTAGAGTAGGGATGGGCTGTTCGAATCTTCGAACCTTCGAATACTCCCGAATACCAGGTATTCGAAGGATTCGAGATTCGAGTATGTATTCGGGAGATTCGTGCCAAACATCTATTAAGAACAATTCATTTTTTAGTAGCACTGCGTTTTTAAATTTATTACGTTTATGATTAAAAACGTATTTCTGCAGAGAAAATTAGCTT
>PNEQ01069076.1:0-11732 GCA_003012365.1 Medauroidea extradentata | reverse complement strand
CAGTACCGTTTTTATTCATGTATACGCGGAAAATTATTTTTATACCTTTGTAACTTTGACGAAGGGTAAATTAACTATCAGGCTAGCAGTTGGCTGCTGCCCCTACGCTGTGACATACGGACGTAAGGTATTTTTCAATGTAAACATCTTGTGTGAGATGCGTGTGGTCACGTGCGGCGTTTGTATTGCACGAGACTGTGCCGGTTGACCTTGACTACTTCCGCTCGCAACCTCCCTAGCTTATCTCCAACGATCATTACTTATCTCTCTCACACGCACGCACATTGGCTGTCGCGGGTCGCCAGCCAGACGAAAACTTTTATGTTATAGAAGGGTGCCTGGTGCCATCTTCTAGCACAGAGATAAAAAAAAAGGATCAGCCAGAAGTAGCAGCATAAAAAATAAATAAAGATCTGACTGCCCACATTGTTTGACATTCTTTTATAGTCCTCTACGTTATGTTAATTTTCCCACTGCATGGTGGCCCTCCCGTAACTTGATACGATAGTTACGACAAAACAGTATTTATTGCAGCCTCTTTTGCTTGTAGAAATAATAGCGTAGGTACTAATTTCTTCGCATTTCTTGTGAGTAATGATTGATTACCCCACCTCTCCGGACACCCCTCGATAACACGGACAAATCGTAACTCGGACAGCTTCTCCCCCCTTTTAGTCCGAGTTATCGAGGGTTCACTGTACTTGTATTTTTAGGAATTTATGTGCTTTCATATGTTTTGTTTTGTGCAATTGTTCTGTTATTTTGTTTAGTGGTTGTTGAGGTTATTACAAAAGTCTCTTTTACCTGCTATTTTTGGCAGTTTCAGTAGCAGCTGGCTTTGAGTCTGGACTTGCACCCTATGGCAGCCATCGTCTTTGTTTTAAACTCAGTTTGTATGTTGTTTTATGTAAATTTTTCAGAAGTTCTGGATAATCCCAAATGTTTCCAATCAGCTGAATACAGTACCAAATATGCCATTCAAACTGTTATTTTCTTTCATGTTTGTAAACATCACTACTAAACAGTACAATTAAGTCTCACACCACGAGAATCAGTGCTGTGTTTTCTACTAAGTTAAGTTATGCATTCATCTATGGGTGTGCAGTGTGCCTCAAACGGTACTGTATTATGAGAGTGTAAAAAACAGGAACATGGTCAATGTCATGGTTTTTAAGTGTCCGTCATCTACATTGGCGTAACAAGAACACCCCTAAGGTTCTTGTACTTCTCATCTACTGCAAATTGTCACCCAATACAGTTTGAACAGTTACCTACATTCTTAACACAACTAACATTACTGACAGATACATACCAGCTCTGGACGACCTCCGTGATAAGGTACAAACAACTCGCTCAACTGTGCTTATTTTTCCCCATGTTTGTACAGTGATTTTGCAACTGCATAAAACAACTGTTTCTTTGTGCATTGTTATACCCATAGGATTGCCTGTGAACACCCTCCACATGTGTGCATAAATACATACATGCATGCATGCACATGTGTGACAAGGGAAGAGGGAGAAGGTGGCGGGTGGGGGAAGGGTGAGGAGTGGGAAGGGGAGAGAGGTATGATGAGGAGGGAGAGGGATGGGGAGAGACAGTTATCTGGATGTTGAATGATAACCTCAATAACAAAATGTAATGACTACCGTACGTTAGTGCATTGAAGGTAAGCATGTTCAGGTACATACTGCTGAAAGTATCATTGGTTGGCTGCATGCTTACAGGAGAGAAAACGGCAGGAAGTTGTGGATAGCGCTCAGGGAGGTGTGATAGGATCAACTCTGGACTTTCTAGCCATTGAGCTGCATCGCCTGCAGGAGGAGCGCCGCACTCATGCATTTGCCTTAGTGGCGGAAAGAGAACGACATCGGCGGGAGGCAGCAGAGGCTGGCCGACGCCAGGCAGAAGAAACCAGGAGGCAGGAGCATGACCAGATGTTCACACAGGTCCTCACTTTTCTAAAACTTAGAAGTACTACAGTTTCGTTGTAGATAACCACTGATAAGAAGTATCCCATAGTTAAAAACATTTGAGGCCTAGTGATTATTGTAGTTTATAAACTGTTTGAATTCTGGTTCAAAGTTCAATTTCCTGTACATTTATCACTACTTGTGCATTCATGTTAAAGAAACTGGCTAGCGAGGGCCCTTTTCAAATCGGTACTATGGGAGACGTAAAGCAAAGTGGCTGAAATTTGGTCGTGATTTTTAACTTTCTGTGATACAGACTGTGCATAACAAATCAAACTAATACCAATAATAAAATAAGTACTATATTGCCCTGAATAATTTTTTCCAAAATATTTTGTGCAAAAATCCAAGGCTCGACTTACATGTGAGAATCTCAAGCAATACCTAAAATATTCACATTTAAATTAGCGTTACTGTGTTTAAAATTCTTCCGTGCTTCTCAGAACTGTTATTTTATTATTTGAAACTTTACAATGATAAAGGTATATTGTACAAAACAGAGAGATAATTTATTTTGAAGCTTTTAAAGATGGATATACCGTATTTACGCACACATAGGCCTCCTATTTTATTCCGAAATTTTGACTAAAAAAGACAGTTTCTATCCACGCAATGTTGGAAGAAAAAAAATATTTTTTTTCTCAGAAAAATTTACAATTTGTTTACATTAGGTACGTTTTAATGCTGTACTATTTCTATTTACGTTCTCGGTACGAAAGAAAAAATACTAAGTTATGAAATATCACCCAATCCAAAAAAATTTTTTTTTGGAAAAATTAAAAAAAAAAAAGTTTTGAATTTTCTAGCACATACCTGGTTCATTGTTTTACGGTAACTAATTTTATAAAACAAATTCAATAGGTAAGAAAATACGAATCACTTCTGTGTATCAAAAACGTAAACAATCAGTTGAAGAGCACGTGTCGGGCAGGCCATAGGCTGCCAGACCGTGCGGTGTTGAGTTGCCGGCCGTCCAACGTTATCAAATGTAAACATGTCTGCATGGCTTCTGTGCAAGTGACTTTGTTGAAATGTGAAAAGACGAGTCCAAAAACCAACAAAATGAACAATAAGTAGTATTAACTGTAATATAAACTTTATTACGTCGTACAATAGTCCACACGAAGCAACGAAAGTGTAAAAAAAGTACACGAGGTGTGCAAAGTGTGATACAACACTAAACACGCGAAGCAAAATAAAATTACCGTCACTATCCGGCCTGAGTAGACCAAAATGTTTAGTCACGATGAACTTGTTGACGTTGCTACGGTATCCTGTAGCTTGTTTTTCATTTTGCGCCAATCTCTAATACACGACGCTGTGATGTATTTATGACGTACTGCGCAATTTCCTATTTCTTCTGGTTCCTTAATTACTTTTAGCTTCCCACTCACTGTTAACGAACGCAATTGTCGTTTTGACATTTTGATTTCTCAAAGAACTATCAAAATACTAACGTTACCAAGTCACTACAAAAACACTTATCTGCTATGCGCCAAGAACAGTGCCGCCTAAACACGTGACTAGTTACCAATCGCGCCTCCAGCTCAGCATTCTTCCGGCTGTATGGCTGTGTGCGTGTGTGCCTAGCCTACAGTGCTGTTTGTCTAGTCTCCGCGCACGCCAGTTACCTAACCACGTATTACGCGCACTTCAAATACTAATTATCCATGTAAGCTGCGCACCCCAGTTTTTACAATCCAAATGTTGAGGGGGGAAAACCGTTGGGTGGGGTACATCAGCGAATACGATACACAAAATAAACTCATATGACGGTGCACGATACATGGTTGCCAGACATCAGCATTTTCATTTCTCGTGAAATACGCATAGGGGAGCCATTGCGATATTTTAGCTTTTACAAATTTGTATTTCAAAACTTAAAGGGGGGGGGGGAGGGGGGCTATGTGCGCGGGGGGCCAATGTGCCCGTAAATACGGTAATCTTTTTACTGAATTCAGAACTTAAAAATCAGCAGGGCGACTTATATTTGGGACGGTACGGTACTATGTGTAAAGGACTGTTCTCCATAGTAAAAATAAAATAATTTTACAAAAACATGTTTAAATATTTTCATAAAGAACATTGTTGAGAGGTAAAAAAGTAAAAATATCAGTAAGAGTATTGCTTGTTTTACACGTTGCAACTTGTACCAAATAAAATTTTATTCATAAACAAACAAAATTATATCTTAACTTATTGTGCAAAAACTCTTATCTTATTTTAAAATTTCCATATTAACTGCAGTTAAAGACTTTATTTATATTGTTGCTGGGTATAAAATTCAGCACAAACAATGTTTGGTGGCCTTAGGGCCTTGGTTGGCACAAGGACTAGAACACTCGCCTCCCACCAAGACAATCCAGGTTCGATTCCTGGCTGGTCGGTCCACAGATTTTCGCATGTGGGAATTGTGTCGGATGATGCTGCTGGTTGGCAGGTTTTCTCGGGAATTTCCTGTTTCCCCCGCTCCTTCATTCTGACACACTGCTCCATACTCATATCATGTCACCCCTCACCAGCACTGAAGACGTAGATGTTGAGTACTGACCAAAACTTCTTCACTTCACTTCATTAACAAGGCTAGGCTAGCCTTGTCCATTCACAGACTTATATCATTCTTAAAGTTATAAATAGGTGTAGTGATATTATGGGTTTGTTATGGTAGTTAGTATTTAAAAAGTTTTATGCAGCTTGCAAATCTTTTTTAAAATAATTTTATTTTTGTTCTTTTCAAACCTTCCTTACTTTGTCAACAAAGAATGTTAACAAAAATTTTTTGAAGCTAGGTTTGCAGAAATATTTGGTCAAGTGAAAAATATAAATATTCATTATCCTTATTTATTATAATAATATGTACTTGAAATAACGATAATACCGTATTTACCCATGCACCCTCACTTATTTAGAGTACTCTCAAGAAAAAAAAGATGTTTCTCACAATACAATTCCAATTTAATTAAAGTTTGTTCATCTCAAAAACATAATTAAATAACATTTAAATATTACGTGAACCAAATATTTGGCCGACGTACCGTAATTACTTGTGTAATAGTCGCATTTATTTGACCAACTATTGCCCAAACAAATGGGGTTCTGCCATTATAAAGTGATAAAAAAAATTTTTTATTAAAATTTTATTTTATATGTGGAAAAAAAAAAGGTAAATATGTGCAATTGCATTTGTTAACAGGACTGACTTCTTAACATTAATTAATATTGCATAAAAATATTAAGAATATTCCTGTGATTAGCCCAGGACCAGCCGCCTTAATGTGTGTTTACGTGCACATGCGGTGCTGGCTGCCGGCCGGGCTGTTTTCCAAGCAGACTAGCTGGCAACAGCGCAGTGAGTCAACAACATCTGCAGTGCATCCATTCTCACCACCACTACCTCACGTCCCTTCCCTCTCCCACTCATTCTAAATTACTTCCGTGACCTCTAAAGTGGAGTGTGAAACAGAGAAGGTAGACGTGAAAAGGAGGATGTGGAAGAGAGAAGGAAGGTTGCTTGGATGGTGTCAGCGAAAAAAAAAGATAGGTTTACAAGGGTGAGAGATAAGAATTAAGTGTCACAGCACTGAACATGAGAAAAGCAGACAACTTCGGATTTTATACAATAAACAAAAAGAAGGTTGCGACGTGTGAAGGCAGATAACTTATCAGTAGATTGTCGGTATTAATTTCAACTGACTTCTGTATTACGTAGCATATATTTTCAAAATACCAGTAGATTGACAGCAAATAATAATACTGGTGTGGCCTTTGTGCAAATTTTGTTAATTGCTGTTTTAATCCTTTCAAAACAAGGGTGCTGCCATTATGCGAGTAACTACGGTATTAAGAATTGAATTACGCCCCAAAAGATAAATACTGTAGTGCTCAGTGCCAATTTACGCGCAAAACACACATAACCGCAATGCCAAACAAGTACTTTAAGTGTTCCTGTCAGCAACACTGATCACTAATGCAACATTATAAATACAGCATGCACCCAAAATGCAATATTACAAAACTTCACAAAGAGTAACACATCAATTACTTCAAACCATTTAGATCATTTACTGTACTTTTAACTTCACTTATCATCTCTCCATCATACGTTAAACAATAAAATAGTCTAGGTTGGGCTTCCTCCTACCTACATATTACATTACATTAAAATGGCCACCCTCAGGTGCCAAAAAACTGGTTCTATGTGTGTCCATTGGTCAACGACGGGACACTTACTCTTCTCAGCTCATAGAACAAATATTACTTATTTGCCAATACAGTACATGGCTACAAAAACAGATTCAACCCAAGCCAGCTACTTTCAAAACAATTTGCTCATATTTATTTAGTTAAACAATATCAAATTCTCATCAACTCTCCCAGTAACAACTCACAACCTTAATGATCAGTGCTTAAAGAGTATTCATATCCTCTGTAAATGTAAGCAAACAAAATAGTCAGGCGTGGTCCTGCCTGTCAACCATCATCCATGAGTGCAAACAATGGTATTAGCACAACAAACTTATCAGAACATAAATAAAATTAAGAAAGAAAAATTACTTGAAATATTAAAATTACCATGTGTAAGTGTTGTGAAGAAGACAATATGTATCATAAAAGGCAGTACAAATATCACGCAATTGTGGCATGTGTGCACTAACAATGCCCACAGCCAGTCACAATTAGCTTTGACCTTTTAACGTTAATAAAATACAATGAAAACTTCAACAAACACAATAAATTCACTACCATCAATTTATCATAAAACCATTCAGTTATACAAGTGACAAATTAACTTTTATCAAAATTTATCTGGCCCTGACCAATTCTTAAAAAAAAAAAAAAAATTTAACATACAATAAATTTGTTATAATCCACAATACACAGTAGTATTCCTTACTTTCATACCGTTGACATTTTCATTACCAATTATCATCTGTTGCACCGAATAGAAAAAACTAATTTTTCAAATAAATATGTTTCTCTGAACATATGATACTCAGTCTATGAAAACAACAAATCTTGAAATTTACTTTATCTTAATGTGCACATTATTGTCCTCCTATAATGCAGCCTCCTAGGCTTGCATTTTCTTATGCCCCTTGATTACAGAATCAAATACGTACCAACAATTTCTTCCTGTATTTGTAGCCCTTCGGCACAACCCTAACCACCTTCTTAGCACTACTCACTTTCCACCTCTTCCTGCACACCTTCCCTAATCTTAGTACGTTTCTGATCAACTCAGCCAAACTTTTAGTTCCTCTTTCTACATTTTTCTTTCCCTCACACGACCCTTGGTCCCATTTCCCTTCTCGCACAGTTTCCCTTACAAATAAACCCTTGCCTGGGTCTCGAGACAAGACTGTTTTCACTTTTCTGGTTACCTTTTCCCCCATCTGTACCTCAGTACATTTCTGACCCCCCCCCCCTTCCTATTCCTTAAATCATAGTTACAGACAACATTCTCATTACACAAACACTCGCAACACCTGTATCATTTTTCTCTCTCCCATGCTTACATAATTCCTGCATGTAGGTCTCCTTTGGTGAATTCTTCCCCTTGATGAAGTCATATTTTTACCTGAATTTGTTACATCCTCATTAGTGTATACTACTCTGTTATCTGTTTTTTTACACACACTATCACTATTTGTTTGGTTTTTTACCCCCCTTGTTCCATCATTTACCCTGTCTGTTACATCTCGTGTAATTTCCTCTAATTTTTCATTCACTTGATTTTTCACGTCCTTCAACACATTTACTCCTGATCGGATACTACCCTTGACTTCTGCTAATTGTTGTTTGAATTCTGTTTGCAACCTATCCAATTTTTTACTCTGTTCATTTACTTCTAATTAGATACTCCTCTACGAATTTGTTATTTTTGCCACCTCCGCTAGTATATCCCTCATCATTGATTCTAATTTTGAATTATCTGCATTATCTTTGGGAAAACCCCCAAGTTCTTGTTCTTCGTCTGACATACTGACAATGCTATATTCTAACATTACACCGAACAACAATGCTTACAAACACAATCTCATAAACATTTCTCGCCACACTAAAAATGTTTTCCTACATGGCCCTTGCATTTTTAATAATTGTAACACTGTTCTTAATAAGATACTTTGTTTAACTTGCTGTTCACTGCATGTTGCTCCCTTGTTGTCACGTTCCTCTTTCCCGGGTCGTTGGTTCTTCCATAGGCCAGCAGGCTGCCTCGTCCTCGGCACCCTCTCACGTCGTCCGCGTCGAGTTGATACCTGGGAACCAGCTGCTCGCCCCACTTGGGCAGCCAATTGCGACGTTTCGCTCTTGTATAAGTACCTGAGCTCCACTTGTCACAAATGTAGCACACCAGTCCTCCTAGACCAGTGTACTAGCTCGGGGATAACCCAGCCAAAACAGGCAAGGTTATATGCTGGAACATATCTCTTGATCGGTGGTCACGTACTCCAGAATTTATTAGTAATAATTTTGTAGGTTATGTCATACTGTAGACCAAATTTTGAATTTCCACAGTCACTGTCAGAATTTTAAAGAAAAGGTTCGTCCCGAAATAATATACTTTACTATTTTCCACTATTTCTGGTTTATTATATTACTGTTTACATCGGCACGAAATACATTATCCCAGTCTTGGCACGGAAGATCCGATTCACAGAAAGTTATAAGCATAAACACAGCATCTCTATATCAGGCGTTTAAATTAGGCAAGAAATTTGCACACGGTGAATACACACGCGGCAAAGAAGTACGAGTAGCCATCCTGGCTCCCTGCACCTAGCGGCCTACGCACACGGGCGGAAACAAATTTGGTAGATTTAAAGGTTGTCCGAAAGAAGGTTAAAGAAAAGAGACTGCGGTGCTACCCGTGCATGTTAAGTTTTCACTCCCGAACTTCACTTCATCAAATATTCTTGGGTCGCAGCCCCGCGCACGTCCGCTCTGGATCACGTCACGACTTATTCTTCAACATGACGGAGGCAAACATTCCAGAACGAAGGGTGAAGGGGCGCCACACGCTGTGCTCTCATTGGCTGGTTCTCAGTGGCGTGACCTTCGTCATTCGTTCCATGATCTAGAACCCTCTAGGGCACAAATATCAACTATACATTAAATAAACAAACTGCGCCAAAACTCCCGCGGAAAAAAATAGAACACAAAAAGAAAACAAAGCTATTGCCTCCTACCAAGGCCACCTGGCCATAACTATAAACATTACACCCTAACTAGAACATTCAGGAAAATGACTGTGTCTCTACTCTCCCTTTCCGAAACCGAAACCACTGAAAATGATCCTACAATTTTAAACATATTAGGAAAGCATGATCACGTAAGACATTAATTCACCAAATAAAACAAAACCCCCTGTTCTGCAACGCTACAACACCAATGCCAAGGTCTCTTTTTCTATTGTGAGTACCTTTTCTCTGTAGCTGACAGAAAATGGCAGTGATTTAGGTTACATAATGCAACGTGTTTATTTATCCTGGTAAATTGTTAAATGTTACCTGCTGCCACACACGTGCTTGCATTCCCGCCTCCCCAGACGTAACCAGTACATTCCCCGATATAACCGATATGCCATTTTAAAGCTGAAAGTATGTGCTACAAAATATACTGGAAGTGTTTTTTCTTATTTCAATTATTTAAAAAGCAGCAGAACGTGAAGTATAAATGTAGACTGTAAAATTAAAAATTTTTTATATTTATGATTTTATGATGCCTAAATTATTAACATTAGAGACAAAATTTATAGGAATGAAATTAAAGAACTGATTTTTTACAATAAAATACGCTAAGGATTTACAGGTTTCTGCAATTATTCAGTACTTACAAGCGATTCTGTGAAAGCCTACATTTTCAAACTTCCGAGGGGGAGAGGGGGAAAACACAAGGGGGAGAAGCGGGGGGTTTTGAGGAAATACGTGTCTCATAAGGGTCTAACAACTGACAAAAATTCAGCTTTCCCGGGATTAGTTGCGACAATGGGCGACTTTTGGATTTCATTTACTAGGCTACTAATACACAGCTGCACCATTGTATTTTAGATTATAATTGGGTCATGATATGATCTTTGAAAGAACTACCTATACAATAGGAGTGCATTACTGGATTTAGTTGCTTGGACATACTCCAATAAGTATTTCACAATGGAGTATGTCCAAGCAACTAAATTCAGTGGATCAAGATAGTTTTATGAAAGCTTTGAAAGCATTAAAATTCTTATGTCCTCTGAGTGTAAACGGATCTGGTACTCCAGAGGGGTAAGATTTCCACCCGCATCCATTTACATTAACATTTTCAGACACCCAACTTGCTTGTATAAATAAATAAATAAATAAATAAATAAATAAATAAATAAATAAATAAATAAATAAATAATAAAAAAAAAAAATATACAGTTTATGACCAACTCTGTGATTCAGTCTGTTCTTAGGTACATTGATTTGAGCTATTTATAATAATTACAGTAAATTAATATTTGAATAAAGAAAACTGTTCAACAATGTAACTGTAGAGGTCATAATAATTAAGGAACTACTGAATTTAACGTGTTACAATAACAGTACATGATGTAAGAAAAGGATGATAATACATTAAGTATATTGATTGTACAGATGATGAAGGTTCAACAAGATACAGTGGATATGTACCTTGAAGATATAATTCTTGAAAGCATGGAGTGGGCATGTGAAGACAGATCTCGACATTACATCAGGGATCTCGCAGTGAAGATAGATCAGGCTGCTGCAGAGGCACATAGCAGGTAATATACACACAATGTAGTATGTATTTACAACTAGGATTAGGAGGTAGTTATATGTATATGTATTGTAATATAAACTACATTCGGACACAGTAAAGACACTACCTCTCATAAATAAAAATAGTTTTACCTTTGTTTATTAAGAAATAATAGTAAAATCTTCGAATGTAACATTTGTTTCAATTGGAGTTTATGAGAATGTATGGGTTTGTAAACATAAACCACTGCTTACGTTTAGTTTGCAATAAAACCCTGTGTTGTGTGATTAAAAAGTGAACCTCACACAAATTCAGTCAATTACAGCTATGAGACACAAATACTTCAATTTTTTTAAAATGTGTTCTGTTTTCATGTCTGTCTGTTTTGTCTGTCTCTCATAGAACAAACTATTATTATTTTCTTTCTTAAATTGCGTTCAAGTCATCTCTGCAATTTTGTAATTGACGAAATTAATCTGGCATTCCCTTTTATGTTTTTGTGGTTGGTTTGACTGTCACACAATAGGATTTTGTTAGTGTTGGGTCGGTTCCTAAAATACACGATTCCGATTCCAACATCGATTCTTAAAATTGGGATTCGATTCTTCGATTCGGAGTCCGATTCTAAGGATTTCTTTTAAGTTTTTTTTAACTCATTTTCTTATACATAAAACCTTCATAAAACCTTTGAAAGAAATGAAATCACATGAACTAGGTTACATACCTAAAACACACATACAGTATAGGCCTATTTGAATATGCGGAAAAACAAGATCTGTGCAGTTTGATTAACTTTTATATACTGTAACTTACTAGACCTTAGAGTTTAGTTTGGTTTTGTTTGGCAACCTAATTTTGTGCATAATTGTATTATCACATTTGGTGGGAACACATTTCCTGATTAGCAGTACACTAGACCCCCGATTTTACGAATACTCACGGTTCCTCTCATCGCATTCGTAAAATCGCTACCTTCGTAAATTCGATAGCGGCTTATTTTTGCCCCCCCCC
>PNEQ01069075.1:0-11731 GCA_003012365.1 Medauroidea extradentata | reverse complement strand
GTAAAAAATGTAACTGCATATGATGTTCATTACATACCAGGGCTTTATGCTAACCTTTTGTCAGTGAGTCAAATAACCAATAAAGGTCACACAGTGTTGTTCACTAAGAATAGAGGTGAGATAATCAACAGCAATGGTGAGGTTATTGCTACTGCCTCACAAAGT
Source organism: Medauroidea extradentata (assembly GCA_003012365.1). Lineage (NCBI taxonomy): Eukaryota > Metazoa > Arthropoda > Insecta > Phasmatodea > Phasmatidae > Medauroidea > Medauroidea extradentata. The sequence continues at coordinate 11,566 of PNEQ01069075.1, read as the reverse complement.
AATGGCATTTACAGGTTGAACACAAGTGCTATTGTTAATGAAAGTCCTGTCACGCCAGTGTTCTATGCAGAAGAGGAAAATTACTTGTGGTATCGTAGACTAGGTCACCTCAGCCAGACAAGAATGATCCAGTTAAAATTAATGGCAGAAGGAATGGAACATGTCCAGGGGCGTCATTTGGGGCTACAGGGGGGGGGGGGCAAATGCCCCCCCTCCCTGGATTTAGAATTTTATGTGTATAAATATATTTTTTGTATTTTTAAATGTAAATATAATGCTAAATTAAGGACATAAAACTGAAGTTTTATTATTAAAGTATCTAATTTATACATTCTTAATTAATAAAAAAGATGCAACAAGGTCACTGTCGCCAGAAAAAAAACTTGCCCCCCCCCCCTAGAAAAACCTGAAATGACGCCTCTGAACATGTCACAGACTTTCCTGAACAATGTAAAGTGTGCTTACTAGGGAAATACTCAAGATTTAGCTTCACGCCAAGCCAGAAAAGAGCAGAGGAATTACTTGAGCTTGTACATTCCGACCTGTGTGGACCAATGGAGGAGTCCTCACTTGGTGGCAACAGGTATTTTCTGACATTAATAGATTATATGTCGAGATATACACACATATACTGCGTAAAACAAAAGAATGAAGTACCGGATTTAATTTTGGAATTCATTGCAATGGCTGAATGGCAGACCGGGAAGAAAGTAAAAGTTCTTCGCTCTGATGGTGGTGGAGAGTACACCAATAGCTACCTGAATAGGCAGCTGACCAAGCTCGGCATCCAACACCAACAAACTGTGAGGTATACGCCATAGCAGAATGGGGTCGCTGAGCATGCCAATAGGTCTATTGTAGAGAAAGCAAGGAGCATGATGATGGATGCTAGTTTACCAAAGGGGTTCTGGGCAGAAGCAGTTACCACCGCTGTTTACCTGAACAACCGTTCCCCAACCAAAGCTGTCAAGGGCTGGACGCCATACGAAGCCTGGAAGGGGTCAAAGCCTGATCTTGGTAACCTTAAAATTTTTGGCTGTCGAGCAATGGCACAGGTACCAGACGAGACACACAAAAAATGGGATCCAAAATCAAAGGAACTTATTTTCGTTGGTTATCCCGATAATATTAAAGGGTATCGTCTCATTGATCCTGCAAACGGTAAGGTGATTGTCAGCAGAGATGTGTTTTTTGAAAAACGAGTTGCTTCAACACCTGCCACAAACCTTTCAGCAGAAAAAAAAAATAAGTCTCCAGAATGACCATATGAATGAAGATCATTCGCAAAAAGCACCTACTGAACCACTCTGTAAAGATAATGTTCTACTTCTCGAGAAAGACCATGTGAATGAAGAATGTTCTCCAATTGAAACACTCAGTGAAGCTGAAGATGCTCCAGTTATTGAACTTGAGACTTTAAATGAGGATATTTTGGCCAGTAGAGATAATGCTAGCATTAATACTGAGGAGTCACACAAAAATATTAGAAGATCTTCACGTATTAAAAAAACTGTAGTAAAGCCAGATTTCATATCATATTTTGCCCCTGAAAATTGTGAAGAACCTCTGACAGTGAGGGAAGCAATTGAGGAAGAAATGAATGCATTGGAGATGAATGAGACGTTTGAATGGTCAGAACTTCCACCCTACAAGAAACCACTACATGTAAAATGGGTCTTTAAAATAAAAAGGGCTGAAGATAACTCTGAGAGATACAAAGCAAGATTGGTCGTCGAAGGATGTGCACAAACCGAAGGCATAGATTACCAAGAGACCTTTTCACCTGTCATAAAATATTCATCATTACGATATTTGTTTGCTCTAGCAATGAAAGATGATTTGCATATCGCACACATTGAAGTCACTACGGCATATCTGTATGGCAGCCTGGATGAAGAAATCTACATAATTCCACCTCCTGAATCAAAGTCAGAAGATCAGAGTGGCAAATGTGTTTGGAGACTCAAGAAGGCTATATATGGACTCAAACAAAGTGGCCGTTGTTGGAACAAACGGCTACACGAAGTTCTTATCGAACTAAACTTGACACAGTCGAGTGCTGACCCCTGCATATATTTCAAAAGAAGTGGTGATGATAAAATCATTATTGCAGTCTACATCGATGACCTGCTGATTTTTGCCAATAAAGACGAACTGAGCTGCATGGTGAAGAAGGATTTAGGGTCCAAATTTCAAATCAAGGATCTTGGTAAGGTTAGTCACTGTTTAGGAATGTGCATTGACCAAGATATAGGAAATGGTACTGTCTCCATCAACCAGTCTGCACACATTGAGGGAATGTTGAAGAGGTTCCACATGGATGAATGCAAGCCAGTTTCCACTCCAGTGGTGTCTGGAGTGAATCTACAGCCGCTGCCGGAGGATGAAGACCTTCCACCAGATGTTCCCTATCAAGAAGCTGTAGGAAGTCTACTGTACTTGAGCCAAATAAGTAGACCTGACATTTGTTTTGCAGTCAGCACTGTAAGTAGATTCAACAAACATCCCAAGATTAAACAATGGTTGGCAGTGAAACGAATCTTTAGGTATTTGAAAGGTAGTGTAAACCAGAAATTACAGTTCTCTAAGGTTGGAAATAAACAATTAGAATGTTACAGTGATGCAGATTGGGGTAATGAAACCAATAACAGGCGTTCTATTACAGGGAGTTGTTTCAAGCTGATGGGGGGGTTAATTTCTTGGTACAGCAAGAAACAAACTACAGTAGCTCTGTCAACAGTAGAGTCAGAATATACTGCTTTGTCCTTTACTGTACAAGAAACCCTATTGTTAAGGTCACTCATCAAAGAAGTTGATCCGCAGACCCCTAGTGATCCAATCACAATTTTTTGTGATAACCTTGGTGCCTTACACCTTGCAAAAAATAATGTTACCAGCCAGCGTTCTAAGCATATATACATTAAACATCATTTTTTGAGGTCTCATGTTGAAAACAAGACAGTTATTATCAAACACAAGCCAACTGAAGAAATGTTGTCTGATCTGTTGACTAAACCCTTAACTAAGGTAAAACATGAAAAATTTATCACATTGTTTGGCTTGTTGAAATGTACATGAGTCAATTTCCTAGGGATAAAAAAATAATAATGTTTGCTCAAGGAGGAATGTTGGAAGTGTGATCAAACATATTATCTTTGTATTGTTATAACCAGTTAACTATGACTGTGTTTGCCATGTTTAGTATAATTAGTCTATGTTTTTTTTTTATTCTTGGTGTACAACACAACATGGCGTATTGTATAAAGATGTGTTACTTATGTGAACTTGTGTAATTATTTACAAAAAATCCACCAAACCAATCCTTGTATCAACAAAACAAAACAACATGGCTCCACCACAAAAATCAGTCTTTGTCACAAACTCAGAACCCAGATTTCAAAGAGCATGCTCAGTGTGTCTGGATACCTCTCAGTCTGTTTATAAATGCCCAGACTTTATTAGTGCATCGTCTTCAGATCGCCAAGAAATGGTCCGTGCAAAGAAATTGTGTTTTAACTGTCTTGGGGTAGGCCATTCACTAGTCAGCTGTGCTTCTTCTCGCACCTGCTTTCTCTGTCAGCAGAAACACCACACTCTTTTCAACTAGGATGGCAAACTTGTTAGAATTCCAATGTCTCAGGAAAAGGATTAAAACTGAAGAACCCAGCCAGTCGGTTGCTGGTGTGTCTGCTCATGATTGTAAGGCTGTATTGCTGTCTACAGCAATTATAAAGGTTTATGGAGCAGATAATAAACTCCATGTCATGCGTTGTCTGCTAGACAGTGCAGCTCAAGCCTCATTTATTTCTGTGGCCTCTGCCCAAGTTCTGTCGCTGCCTCGCCGTAAGGCATGTGAAAGAGTCTCAGGTCTCTCCCAGGATGAAGTGACATTGAAGGGAATTGTTAATTGTAAAATTCAGTCATCTCAGGAACCTCTGGGCATTATCGATCATTCATAGTTTGTGTTTTCCAGAATTACAGGTACCTTGCTACGAGCATCAGTGTCTCAAAGTGTGCGAATGTGACTAGGTTAGCTCATGTTGACAGACCCGTATTTTGACAGACTTGCTCACTTTGATATATTATTAGGTGCTGACATCTATGCACAGGTTTGTCTTAGTGGCAAGTTGGCATTAGGGCCACATATACCAGTGGTCCTTGAATCAAGACTTGGACGTGTATTACTGGGAGAGTACCCAGAATCGAGCCTAAATTCAGATTGTGGCATAGTGTCTACGCTTGGTGGTTTGGAGGATTCTATAGATGTGACTCTGAAGCGATTTTGGGAATTGGAAGAACCACTGTGTGTTAAAGCAAATTCTCCTGATGCTAATTTTTGTGAAAAGCATTTCCAAGACAACCACACATGCAATGACTCAGGGAGGTATAAGGTTTGCCTTCCCTTCGATCCCAATGCCCAGTATATGGGATAATCCTTTGGACTTGCTGAATGTAGGCTCTACTTCTTTGAAAAAAAAAAAAAACTTGCATTAGATCCTGAAATGAAGGCCATGTATGTAGATTTCATGAAATACTATGCTGAATCACGACACATGGAACCATATAATTCACCTCAACAGCCTCGTGCCAGGAAGTCACCTGAGTGTTATGTACCTCATCACAGAGTTCTTAAAATGTTGAGATCTTCCACAAAATTGAGAGTAGTGTTTGATGGAAGTGCCAAGACCACTACTGGCATGTCTCTGAACGATATTCTTTTTTCAGGGCCCAAACTTCAGAATCATATTTCTGATGTAATCTTGAGATTTCGACTTAACAGTGTAGCATTTTCATGTGACATTAAACATATGTATCGGCAAATTCTAGTCCATGAAGCTGACCGACGATGCCAGCTTGTTCTGTGGTGTGATGATCCTTCTGTTCCACTCACCTGATATCAGTTAAATACTGTTACATATGGCCTTTCACCTTCTCCATTCTTAGCCATTCGTACACTTTACCAGCTGGCTTTAGATGAAGGTGCCGACTATCCACTTGCTGCAAATTCACTTCGTTTGTCTTTGTTGATGACACTGTTATTGAAGCAGCATCATTTCAGGAAGCTCAGACATTAAAGAGTCAACTGAAAGACTTTTTACATCGAGGTGGGTTTGATCTTCGAAAGTGGTCAAGCAATGAACCTGAATACCTGGATGATATTCTGGCAACTCATCGTGAAGTTCCCTCAGTATTGGACTTCTCTGGTAATGTTGTAAAAATGTTAGGTCTGTACTGGAATCCAGAAGAAGACTCCTTTTCTTACCACATCAGTATCACTGCTGGTATCACAACTAAATTTTTTGTGTTTACACAGGCAGCTCGTATATTTGTTCCTTTACCTCTGCCTGCTGAAGAAAGGTGGAATGAGTTTGTGCACAAGCTAGCAAAGCTAGAATCCCTTTCATCAGTGCCACAATTTGTGTGTCCATATTGGGTCAGTATGGAGTTGCATGGGTTCTCTGATGCTTCGGAGAAGGCATATTCAGCTACAGTCTACCTGAGGAGCGTTAACACTAAAGGAATGGTATTTGTTTATCTTCTATTGGCAAAATAACGGGTAACTCCTCTCAAACAAGTATTTCTGCCTCATTTGGAATTGTGTGGGGCCCATTTATTTGCCAGACTTATGTAATATTGCCATAGTTTCCTAGCCACCCAGTTGAATATAATAGCTACCCATGCTTGGACAGACTCCATGGTGACATTGACATGGATAAGAACTCAACCTTATGTAATGGAAAACCTTCATCGCCAATCGTGTAGCACAAATTCAGGTGTGAATTCCACCCCAGTTGTGGAAACATGTAAGCTCCACCTACAATCCTGCTGATTGTGCAACTCGTGGTCTTTTTTCTCGTGAACTGCTGTCACATGACCTGTGGTGGTACGGTCCCGAGTGGCTAATTGATCCTCCCGAGCAGTGGCCAGTGTCTACAGTTAGTCAACCCCTGAAGACATCTTAGAGTTAAAGTCCAATCATTTTGCACTTCTAAACACACACCAAACATGTGAGGACCTTCGAATTTTTCAACACATTTCTTCATGGTCAAAGCTGATTCGTTTCATGGCCTATGTTGGACGAATTATTCAGTGCTGTAGGAAGTCATCTCGTATTACTGATGCCCTTTCCCCTTCGGAACTAGACAAGGCTGTTCTGTTGGGGTCCAAGTGGATTCAGCGTACATGCTTGCAAGGTGATTTGCAGTGCATCCAAGAGGGAAAACCATGTTACACTAGAGTGCAACATCAGGCACCATTCCTGGACTCGAATTGTGTGACCAGGGTGGGTGGCCTGCTGTCACATGCCAATATTGACATCTCATCAAAGCATCCGATAATACTTCCGAAAAACTGTGTCGTAGTTGAGTTTCTGGTAGATTACTACCACATCAAACATTTGCATGCAGCACTTTAACTTTTGCAATCACCCTTATCCCAACAATTCTGGTTTATTTCTGTTCGATCCTTGGTTCGCTCTAGGGTGTTCAAATGTTAATGCTGTTTCCGATGCAAGCCTGTGAACTGCCCCCCCCCCCCAATTTTCTGATGGATGATTTGCCTCTAGAATGAGTCACACTTACTGGGGTCTTTGAACATATTGGTGTGGATTATGCTGGACCCCTCACCATTCGTCTCTACAAGATGTGTCGTATGGTCACCCAGAAAGCATATATTTCTATCTTCATCTGCATTGTGACAAAGGCTATACACATTGAGGTAGTCACTGACTTGACTGCTGACAGCTTCGTCGCGGCCCTTACTCAATTTGTGTCTAGAAGAGGTTTGTGTGCCCATCTCTACTCATACTGTGAAACCAACTTTGTAGGAGCTTCCAAGCAACTCCAACAGGCTTTCACCCACCTCCTCCAGTCTCAGCTCTTAGAAAATTTTGCACTTTCTCATTCAATCAGCTTTCATTTCATCCCTCCTGCAAGTCCACATCAAGGAGGTTCGTGGGAGGCTGCAATGAAGTCGGCAAAATATCATCTAAGACGACTTGTTGGAAATCAGATTCTCGCTCTAGAAGAGCTTATGACACTCTGTACTTGTGTTGAAGCGGTCCTCAATTCCAGACCATTGACACCCATGTCCACCTATCCACATGACCTTGCTGCCCTAACTCCTGGGCATTTTCTCATCGGCTGGCCTCTTGTTGCCATTCCATAAGTAAGCGACAGTGGTGACATATCCAGACGGTGGAAAAGGGTGTGCGCACTAGCCAACTAGTTTTGGAAGAGGAGGTATGGTGAGTACCTGCAGCAGTTGCAACCTCGACAGAGCTGCCTACGGGAAGGGGAGGGCAACTGGGTGCACACTGCTCCGGACCCCAGTTTGCAAGAAGCCCAGCGATCCCAAAAAAATTACAATATTTGTGACATTCAATAATTTGCAAACTATCTATGTTTATAAATCATGCTATTAGAGCTTCTAGCAGGCCTGTGGGTGCCATGCATGCCATCTAAGAGTGAGGGAGGAACTAACTTTCGTAGCGCTTTCAAAAGGGAGAGACGATGATATACTATGAATGAAAGGCGAATCAGCCCTTGCACACAGCAGGAAGCAGATAGGGCTAGGAGGTGGTCTTAGGTAGGCAGCAGTACGAAGTTGAAGCTTCATTTCACATTGTCTATGCATTGTGAAACGAAGTTTGGGTTTAAATTGCATACCATTCGTGTAACTATACATTTATGAGGTACTACCAGTGGGCTCATGGCTTTGCGTGCTATTCGTGGAGCGACACATTTATAAGGTGCTAGTAGTGCGCCCGCGGCTTTGCTCGCATATGTTACTCATAACAAATAGTATTTGTTTTAACTGAAAAACCTCTTTGTACACCAGATAGGTACCTCAGTCATCAAGTGTTAGAATGACCAAGCTGCTAGTTGAACTAACTCTGGAGCAGGATAAGTAGCTGAGCCTGGACCTTGTTTCCAGTTGCAGCAAAGTTGACATTGTAGAGTAAATACAGACTCTTAGAAGTAAGAAGTAATCGAATGAAATACGTTGTTTATGTGGTATTATGACTGGTTTCCCTCGAGCACAACCATTGGTGATGGTGCCCTCTATAACATATTTGTTATCAAAACCTTCGCTTGAAGTAAAGTGCCATTAGTGAGTATTGGCGGGACAATATTTCGCAGACATGTAAACTTGTTTGGTGCCCCAACCTTAAGGTTAGTGGGATGGTATATGTGGGCTGATGCTGTCGAGGAACTTCAGTAGATAGTGAATTGCCTAATTCATGTTTACCACTTTTGAATAACTTCATCCAAATCACACTAATTTCATCTGCCTTGCAGTTTTTGTGTGTCAGAATTGCACATTTGCAAAAACCTTTAAAGAAATTTGAGCCCACATCCTTGACATGCACGGTCGTCACAGGGTTTGTATGGGCGGTGATACTGAGAGTTAGGATAGGTGCCAGCTGGCCAATTCCAGTTATTCTCGGACCAGCGCGAGACTCTTGAAACATTAGGGTTTGGGGTCGAAAACCGGGCTGTACCCTGTGTGCTGCTGTCTGGAGAACGCTGAAGAGAATGATTGTTGGAACCTATTGTGTGCTGGTCCATACCTCCACACCTGTTAAAAATTATTGGAACTGGCCTGTTGGTTACCTAGTACACCATATATACAGCTTCTGTATAGCACAGGATATGAGTGGATTCTCAGTATGGAGGGAGTGGAATGGGCCAATACCATCGAAATGGAGCGAGCACTGGAACTGTTATTATGAACGGTTCTGGAGAAAGGAACAGGAACTGAGTTCCGAAAAATCCGAATGAACTGTTCCGTCGGAACGTTATACTGTTCCAGTATTTTCGTGCAAAAATCTAAAAAATTAATTAATATTTACTGTAGTTAACTTGCAACTACTCACTAATTAATAACTTAAGGATTTAATTTTTAAATGCTACAATTATTGCTTAAGTATACTGTGTTTCGGCGACAAGTTTTTTTACATTGCCGTGAAGGCTCGGAACTGTTTTCAAATTAACTGGAACTCTATCGTCGGAACTGAAGATGGTTGGATCAGAACTGTCCATTATCGTGAACGGTTCCGGCTTCCGAACTGATGTCAAATTAACTGGATCTCAATCGTCGGATCTGAAGATGGTCGGATCGAAACTGTCCATTCCCATGAACGGTTCCGGCTTCAGAATTGTTCTAACTAATGGTCAGTTCCAGCAAATGTACGGAACTTTTGTGAACTTTTTTGAATCTAACTGCAAATAATTTTTAAAAATATTTATTACCATAACACACGAAAACTGAAAACTGTAGTGTATCGGAAGTTTGGTGACTAAAAATACTATCTACGTAAAAAGTAAGGATAAAATTGATGTATTATGCTCTTTAGTTGATGTTTTAGGTTGAAAACTCTGTATTTGAGCCTTGTTTAGACACCTCCTAACTGACATTTCCTCAATTTTTTTAATTAGTTCGGCCATATTGATACCGCAGCCACATCAAGCGTTTCTTTGGTTACACTCCCGGCGACATGCTCCATCTCGTGTTTATTCTATTATTACAGAATATTTCATTCGCGGAATTCACACGTCAAGAGACACATTTACGCAACCTGGACAGTTCCGAAAAGAACAGTTATTCTGAATTGTTTATTTCCCGGAACTGGAATATTCCGAAACAGTTCCGAGAAATCGGAATGCCTACTGTGGGGTTTTACATTTAATGTAATTGAGGTTAAGATTGGCAGGACTGTGAGCAGTGTTTTGTTTTCCTGGAAGAAGTGGAAAACGGAATGGAATGGTTGTGGTTGTATAGCAAATGCTAGAGAGTAAGTAGTTAATGTATATTGGAATTAAATGACAAACAGTAAATTAATTGATGTGTACATTACTTCTATATTGTTACGACAATTTTGGCGACAAGGATGGGATCCTGGGATGCGAGTGAGGATAAAAATACGAGACAACGTTAGGCGGAAATTGTGCACACAATGGCAAAAAATGTAAGCGACATTTAGCAGAACAATAATTACAGGAAGTTTTTAAGATATAGTGGACTATCAGTTTCCATGGCTTTTGGGAAAATTCCGGAATTGAATATCAGTGAGCCGAAGACTTGGCCCCATTATAAAACACATTTTACATTTTTTGTGGAAGCCAATAAAATTACGTACCCGAAACAATTGTGGGCAATGTTTTTAACGCTGATAGGAGAATCAGCTTTGGCACTACTGTCATCCCTTGTTACACCAAAAAATTTAACTGAATGTAGCTATGAAAAATTAATTAAGGCACTTAACACACAGTTTGACCGAAAGAAAAATGAAATAGCGGCACATTTTGTTTTCGCGACAACGTAACGAGACCATATCCAAATCTGTAGCAGAGTTGAAGAGATTATCCAGAGGTTGCAATTTTCTAGATTTTGAAAAGCAATTACTGATACGATTGGTTCGTGGTATTAAATATATAAGATTCCAGCATCAGTTGTTGTCTGAGGCGGATTTAAGTTGGGAAAAGGCCGTTAAACTGGCCTTAGCTTTTGAGGTGGCAAACAGAAACATTGAAACAATTCTGGCATCTAATAGTGAGGTTAAACAAGTAACTACAAGTCGAACTGCAGGGGAGGTTCAAGGATGTGACTAAGTAAATTACCCAAAAGAGGATAAGTTCAAACCAGGGGGCAGATTAAATATCGCTTTTGAGAGGTGCAGCACAAACTTTGCAGCTGCGCTGTGTTGCCTTGATATTAAATTTACAAATACGCAGGTGCAAGTGGTCACATGACGGCGCAAAGTGCCTGAAAATCTGCGACTAGCAAATGGCTCGACGCAAGTATATCTGTGCCCATCACGCATGCGCATTGGACAATTTTTGGGCGGTGAAAGTGAATTATCATAAAAGTTGGATATCTTTATTTGTATCCAGTGTTCTATGAACTTTAATTATTTATGTTTCCATGTACACATTTCCGCTTTTTTTAATAGTTACGAACACATTTTTTCTATGGTTACGAAGTACTGTAGAAGTACAATTCTGAAATGTTTTTTTTTTTTTATACTAAAGAAGCTATTTAAAATGGGCAACGATTTATTATCCTTTCCCCGGAATACATTTTGAGGGTATTTTTCTGTGGCGCTCGACGTGAAATAGAGTTGGTTTGTTGACGAGGTTATTTGTAACCTTAAAAACTTTGCTTAAAACTTTTATACAAATGATAATGTAAATAAATAGCTGTTAATAAAAACTTGCTATGCAGTGGAATACTATTACCACCAGCTTTATATATTACCAAGCACTCAGTACAAAAAAAAACTGTGGCAACCATCTCTAAAATCTCCTGCCCTAGCTCCTATAAAGGAATTAATTTATCCTCCGCGACTGTCGTACAGATTTATCTAACACTCTCTTCGCTTTGTTGGTTTGCTGTACCCTACCATCTAGACCCTTCCTCTTTCGGGGTGTGCTCATGGCCCCAATCGCGGCCATGACACCAGACAACCCTGCTTAGCCGCGATGCATGCGACCATTCTACAGGTTAAACCCGACCTAAGGCGTATAGGGCTTGCCCTGAGACGCATCCTATCCTCCACTCGGCC
>PNEQ01069070.1:0-24412 GCA_003012365.1 Medauroidea extradentata | reverse complement strand
AACAGTTGGATTTGCAATTAGATTATTACATTTAATTAATGTAAAATACAATTTCTTATTTATAATGGAATATATAAATATATTTTTAACTGAATTTCGTTAAAATAATTAATAAGAAATGTTCTTTATTGGGAATGGCAGGTCTGTAATGACTGCGCACACAAACATTGAACATGTTAGAACTTGAGGTGATATTTTTGTTGGGTTATGACCATCATGCCTGCAGGGTGCTGGACTGCCTGGGTGAATAATGACTTGGGATATTAAGTTCGAAGATGGACGACTCTCACACTTTGCTGCGATCCTTGAGCACATGCTCACCTCCTACTCGTCAGGTAGCGGCTCGCTCGCATGTGGAAGCCTGCGTGTCACAATGATGACTTGATGGTACCTGTGATCGGCCCTGAGGTGCTGACATAGATTTATGACCACTCGAAGGGAGGAGGGTGGACTTGCAACACACTGGCTGGAGGGAAGTGGATTCATACTGGGAGACTATAAAGGAGTAGTCGCTCCTGGGCTCGTGGGGCTTCGGTTTGCAGTAGGATTTGTGTGTAATACATGTGTTGGACAGCAACAGTGACGAAATGCTCGACGAACTGTAAAATAGAGTTATTGCAAGGATTACTCAAGAAACAACAGGCTAATCAATACTACCACCACCACCAACGCCACCACCACAGCCACTGCTAAATCGGCTGCATCGCCACACCTGTGAAGATGAGATTGAAGTAACAGTGGTTGGATTTATTGAGTCAGCTAAGTGGCCTTCTGTCTATTCCAGGAAAACCTACAAAAAATTTCAACAATAGAGCATCCTGTGATCGTTGTGGCACCTTAAGCGCCTGTGGTTGAAGAGAGGAGGACGATGATGATTATAAGCTGCCTTCCCTGATGGATAAGGTGAGTGAGAGGAGGAGGAGGACGATGTTGAGGAGGAGATTGCTAGTTCATCATGCCTAATCTCAGAATGACGCCAGCATCAAGAGAGTGGTTGGGCCCCATTTGGATATATGGGGGGATCCTCGACACAGCAAAGGTACCCTTCATTCTTTTGAAGGGTTAGCATGGGAGAAGTCGTGTCCAGCGAGCTATATTACAGCATCATGACTGGAGCCTCAGCTTGTCAAATATTGTTGGTTTTACCACCACTACTTATAATTCGCATCTAAAGTGTTGTTCTAATGGGTAGCCTCTGAGGAGGGTATAACATGTGTTGAAGTGTGAGCATGGATAAACTAAAGAGACAGCTGTGTACGATGTTGTGGGGCTGATGTGTAGCTATGTATGGAGCTACTTACACATGGTGATATGTTTACAGGGGTGTAGAGTTTTGTGTAGAGGATGAGGGATATTTCCAATGCCTTTAGTGTATGTGCTTCTGGAAGTTGAAAGATATGGTAATGGGAAAAGGATTATGGGGTCTGAAGTACAAACAGTGATGAATGTGGCATTGCCTGCTTTGCTATGTTTGGAGAGAACTATGCTTGTGCAGTACCTGCAGCACTATGTGCGGTGCTATGTGCGGTGCCTGCGGTGCTATGTATTGTTCTTGCTGTGCATAGGGAGATGTTCTTCTGCTGGTTTTACATTGCTTGTATTTTGAATAATAGTGTTTGTAGTTCAATTTGTAGTTAATGAGATTCTTTTTATTATAATGGAGTACGGTTTTTAAATGATATATTTTTTATGTATGGCTTGTGCTTCATGGAGGAATTTTTGTCTCAGTTATGAAATGTCTTAGGGGTTTTATTAATGAATGTATGTTTTGTTTTGGTGATAGATGATATGTATGTAGTTTGGTTGTATCTTTTTTATTTGATATTACTCTTTGTCGTTGTGTTCTTAAGGTTAATATAATGGGTGGTATGTATGTTTATACTAGGAGTACTGATGTGATGAATAAAATGATGGTTTATATAGTTTTTTCAGTGGTACGGAGTAGTTAGCTCAGTTGTTTTGAAGACAGTTTTGTTGGTCTCTTTATGTAGACTAAATGTGTAGAAGTTAACTGCTACCATGCTCTTGTGGCTATTGAATGGTATCTTACTTCCTTGAACTGTCTGGTAAGATTTCTGTATTGAAAGAACACTAGATGGGTTGGTTGGTATGTTTTTTGATATTTAAGGTTTGAACTATATGATTGCTAGATTCGGTTGGTGTATACTTGAAATATGGTTGTGTAATATGGTTGAATGTTCCCAAATTTTAGTTGATGTCAGGATCGCTTATGGTTTCTGAGGCATGTAAAGGCATGTTAAGGTGAAACTGATCTCAGAAGTTGAGTTGTGTTATGAATACTGTCAGATAAATGATAGAGTGGCATGGTGGTTTGATAATGTATGTCTGTAAATTAGTTACAATTTACTGTAACAAAAAAAATATAGCGTTGCTGTTGCTGTGAAATTAAGTGTAGAAAAATGGGAACTATGATAAATAACTTCATACTGAAAGTTATGTGGTTGGTTGATGGATCACATTATGTAAAATTATGTCATTCTTGATGGTTTGCCTTAGGTAATTGTAGGCTGGATCTGGTAAGTTCAATGTGGGTCCTGTGATTTGAATGTTAATATAAAATAATGGGAGCAAAGTATACTTTAGTCACAGAATGAAAAATAATGTAAATCCTACTACCCAAGGTATGTTAATTACAAACCTTTATAAGTCTGATGTGAGTGGACTGGAGATGAGTATTATTTTAAGTTCAATGTAGGATACCTAAAATTTGTAAGTCATACTTGAGTAAAATTAATTAAACAGTTTTCACACAGCAAAATTAACGATAAATAAAATATAGTGGCTCTCAAGGAGGTTGGAGCATGCAGAATTTTTGTAGTCATGTGTGGAGAATATGGAGATGTGAGGAGAGTGAGGAGGAGCATGCGGAGACTTGTGCGGAGCATGTGGAGAGTGTGCGGAGTCATGTACATCATAAGTAAATTGGTTCTTTGACATTTGCAGAGCATGCATTGTCTTGTGCGGAGCACACATAGTCTTGTGCGGAGCAGATTGCGGAGCGTGCAGAAACTTGTGCAGAGCATGCATAGTTTTGTGAGGAGATGGTTGTGGAGCATGTGTAGCATGCATAGTTGGGTGAGAAGCTGATTGAGGAGCGTGATGAGAATGCATATTTGTGTGAGGAGATGTCTGCATAGAGTGCACATAGTTGTGTGCGACATACATCGGTTCTGGTCTCGATCTATATCAGAAAAGGGAAGATTGGAGTCTTCCATTTTATGTTTACTGGAATGATGTTAACGAAATAGTAGACAGACGTATACTAGTTGCCTCTCAGCAGGCCATAAATAATTCACATACAAATAACATATCTAGCATCATCAAAGAATAGTGTGCAGATAGATACATAGAATGAGGCCTCAAAAGACTGATTGCGAGCTTCACAAGCCTGCAAGGTGAAACTGGTCTCGAAGTACAGTGTGGGTGTTTTCTTTGAATGACCTGTATCAAGCAGACATGGTTGAAATTATTTCTTATGCTAGCAAAAATATTGTTTACAAGTACATTCTGGCTGTTCTTGACTGCTTAATCAAATATTCGTGGGCCGTGACAATAAAAACTAAGAGTGATGGGGATACATCAAATGTGATGAACATTGTTTTGCAAGATAAAGGTCCGAGCAAGAGTCTACATACTGACCTCTGCAAAGAATTCTACATCTCATCATTTCCAGCACTGATGTCAAAACATAAAATAAACCATTACTCTGCCCCACAGTGATCATAAGGCTAGTACTTTGAAGAATAAAATGTGGAAGTAATTTTCAGCACATGGAAGCTACAAGTGGATAGATATTTTGTCTCGTCTGGTCTCGAACTATAACATTAAAGTACATAGGACCACAAAAATGAAACCTGTGGATGTGAATAACAACTCTACGGCAAACTGTTTATAAAAATGAGAAGAAACTACACCTTCAAAAGCCTAAAGCGAAGGTTGGAGACTATGTAAAGATATCGTGAGTGAAAGGAATATTTACCAAAGGCTACACATCAACCTGGAGCACTGAAATATTTATAGTGGTAAAGATTCGACACTACGAACGAAGGACCTACTACCTAGAAGATGTGGAAGGCAAGGCTTTTCGTGGAGGCTTCTACGGCAAAGAAATTTAAGTAGCCAAGTATCCAAACATATATTTGGCCGAGAAGGTATTGAAGAAGAAAGGAAAATAAGATTATTGTGCGATGACTGAGGTTCGATGCGAGCCTCGACAGTTGGATTCGCCAGTCAGATATTATGTGTAAATAAAGTGAAATATGTATGAAGGTATAAATGAATATATTTGTTTAAAATTAATTTCTGTGTTATTATTTAAAAGCCAAAGTTATTTTACTGGTAATGGTATAAAACTGCTACTGGGGTGCATGGAAGTTAGTCGTTGATGTCAGCGCACATGTACTCTCAGCGTGTTGAAACTCGAGGCGATGAATTGGTCGGGGTAAGGCGAGCAATTTCGTCATCTCTCCCTCGCGAGGCGCTGGACTGTCCCGTGCATGGCCGCAAACCTGGTTGAGTCATGCTCTGTGCGCATAGAGACCTGTTGCAGTTTGATATGTCAGTCAGTCAGCCAGCCATTGTTCATTTTAATGTGTGTGTGTATATATATGTACATGTGTGTTGGTGTGTGTGTGTGTGCACATACACGTGTGTGTGCGGATAATTATTTCAGTGTAACTAATAACTGTAAGAAGAAAATAGAGAAAAACTTAGTTGAACAAAGGGAGATAGTAAATTTTTGCAGTGAAAACAAGAAATGATATTTAAACAAACATAGATTGTTGTAGTGTAAGAGCACACATACCAAATTTCTACGAAGAATCATAAAATACTAAATATGCGAAAAAAATTGCATTGAGCTTTGCAAACTAAATAAACTTGACTGATTTAATATTTCATACATAAAGTAATACTAAATTTAGTTTGAAATTTATTTTAAAACTTATATTAAAGGAAAGCAACAGCAATTTGCTCAGTATGTCTCGGAGAGCAATACAAGCATTTAAAGAGAGTTCCTTGTGAGCGCTTTAAAAAAATTAATTATGTTAATTTTAACACAAGCTGTATCTGGTCCAAAGTCAAGCAAAATCTACAATGTATTCAATGAAACTTCAATGCGGATGATGAAATTAAGTCTCCACTGAAGGCTTTTTAATTGAATGTCGTGTGCCAGTTCTTCGGTAGGAACACGAAAAATCTGCAACTCTCACAGTCCGAAGTTTAATCCTTACCCCATACTTTGGAATGAACTGGGACGTCAAAATACATCGGCGTCGATCAACTTACACTCCGACTACATCTTGGGTGAGACCTCGCGACATGACCTTCACTCACGTTTCCTACAATGTTCCATATAGCCGCAAAATTCCTAATGTACATTGTTGATTCCATGTAGTACACAGTTTTTTGCCCTGCTGGAGCTTAAAAAAACACATTTCGGTGGCTTCACTCGCATAGACAAATTTTACATGACCAAATAATTTTTATAAAGTTCCTATAATAACCCTCTGTTCTAGTTATCTGAGTCGTTATTAAATTTAAAGAATTTATCCTTTCACCAGATTAAATAAAACGAAATGGCATTAACTCAACAAAAATATACACAATTAACTGTGCGCGAGGTCCCTATTAATAAAATAAGTAAAAGCTGACTTTATACAATATTGTTACAAGTTGCGGGCTAGGTACTTTTCGGAATGGAGGTCTTTGATAAAATAAAGAAAATAAAGCTAACCTAGTTTATTTACAGCTGTATATACAAAAAAAAACAATGTTTATATAGATTTACCACAATAAATGTCAAACAGAACAAATAACTACTATTTACATAAAGGGGAAAATACATCTACATAAGTTCTCTGTATATGGAAAGGTTACTATTCACTCAAAATGGTGGACCCAGTGAAAGAGCACCGAATATTTTTTTTCTGGCCTAGTAACGCCTTCTTCCTACTACTTGCTGCAGTCACACTCGCTGGACACAGTCGAACACTCATCACTATCCAATACTTGTCTCTATCACTTGAGATCGTACCAAGCACCTGCCAGCAAAACTCTCTCGCTCCTGCTGCAGCTCCCCCTTATATACCCTACCCTCCTTCTTCTCGAATTATCTCGGTGGGTCTCTGTTCTCCAACTACCTGGAAAGAAGTCGCTTCAAAGTCAAGCACCACCCCGAGAGATAAAGAGGGAACAGTATCATTCCAGATCACGATATTTTCCCTCGGTTACCCGATACTGGGTGCAGTTGGTTATCATGGATTAATACAATCCATGCAGCACCCGAGGAGGTCTTTTAGGGCTGCTGCCACTGTATTGTATTTCGCCACCCTGCCCGACAGCCACGGAACCGAGGAATGGATGGGAAGGGGGGTATCCTAGCTCCGCTGCCACAGTATCGTACTACACCGCCCAGCCAGACAGTCGCGGATAGCAACACTGCCCCCTCCTCAAGACTATTGGTCCCGAGCAGAAACAACAGACTCTGGTCCATCATAGAGAGCCAGTCTGTCAATATGCACAACCTTGGGTTTTCTTGTCCGAGAGCACTTGCGAACTATCCGGAAGACCAAATCATTTATCTTCTTGACAATCTGGTAAGGGCCTTCGCAGCATTTCTGTAGTTTCGAACAGTATCCTTTCCATCGCTGTGGGTTATACAGCCACACCAGCTGTCCTTGAAATTTCCTTTCAGGTTCCCTCCAATCATTCCTCGTTTTCATCTGGTCGCTGTTGACTCTCAAATTTTGCCGAGTGAAGTCATGGACTGTGCTCAATTTGCGACGCAGTTTATCAGCATAAATAGTCGGTGAAGCAGGCTGTTATTCTTCTGCTGGCCTCCCAAACAGTAGGTCACTTGGAAGACGAAGCTCCCGCCCTATCAGCATCTTCGAAAGTATTACCCTTGTGGCTTCATGGACAGCTGACTGATATGCAAGGAGAAACAGGGACACCTTGGATTCCCAGTCCTTTTGATTGTCGGCTACAAAAATGGAAAGATACTGTTCTAAGGTACGATTTAACTGCTCGACCATCGCATCCGACAAATGATGCAAAGGAGTAGTCCGTGTCTTCTTCATTCCCAGAATTTTAGTCACTTCCTAGAATAACTTGGCTTCAAAGTTGTGGCCCTGGTCGGAGTGAAGTTCGAGTGGTACTCCAAACCTTGAGAATACGTGCTCCACTAAAGCATCGGCCACTGTGCTAGCCTCTTGGTTAGGTATAGGTATGATTTCAGGCCACTTGGTAAAGTAGTCTTGCACCATCAATAGGTACCGATTCTTCCTCTCAGTCACTGGCAAGGGTCCCAAAATATCTACTGCCATCCTCTCAAATGGGGCTCCGACAATGTACTTGTGAAGATGACCATGCCCTCTAGTTCTTGGTCCCTTTCTTGCTGTACAAGCATCACATGTTCGGCACCACCTCTCGACATCTTCCCTGGAATGTAGCCAATAGTATCGCAATCTAACTTTGTTGAGAGTCTTATTAACTCCTAAATGTCCTCCAGCTGCTGAACTATGAAGTTCCTTCAGCACCTCTGGAACTATAATTTCTGTGAGAGCCAGCTGTAGGCGGGTTTCTTTGCTGTCTGCACTTTTCCAGTTCCGGTACAGGACACCATTTCTCAGAGATAGAAAATCCCATTGTGCCCAGTATGCCTTAGTTGTAGTACTTTGATCAGATAAATCGGCCCACTCTGGGCGCTGGCCTTATTCCTTCCATTCTAGTACTGGCCCAAGAGTGGGGTCCTTTCTCTGATCTTCGGCAATCTTTTCATCGCTCCAGGGAGAAGGATATTTGCCAGTTGTGAACTCTTGGATTCTAGTTATCCGAGCAGTTGGTCTCTTCCCAGCCTTCCCTTTTTGGCATTCACAGTGAAAATGCATTGGCTCGCATGGCCTCCTGGACAGTGCATCAGCATTGTTGTGTAAGAGCCCAGGTCTGTGCTGTACTTCAAAATCGTACTCTTGGAGGTGCTGCATCCACCTAGCCATCTGTCCTGGGATTTTGAAGTTCAGTAACCAATGTAATGATGCATGATCTGTTCGTAGAATAAAATGCCTTCCATATAAGTAATGGTGAAAATGTGAAATAGATTGACCATTGCGAGGAGCTCCCTGCGAGTTACACAGTAATTTCTTTCAGGCTTATGGAACAATTTGCTGAAATACTCTAATGGCCTCTCTTTTCCATCCTGGATCTGTGACAACACAGCACCAATCCCCACATGGCTCGCATCAGTGTCTAAAATGAACTGTCCATCACTACTAAGATAACCTAGGACAGCGTGGTGAAACCAAAATTTCCTTTAATTTTCCGAATGAGGATTCACAATCAGGGGTCCAGATAAATTTTATTTTAGTCTCTGTCAATGTATGTAATGGCTTTGCTATTGTGGTGAATCCATGCACAAAACGCCGATAGTAAGTACACAGCCCAAGGAAACTTCTTACTTGAATCCGATCAGTTGGATGTGGCCAATATCTTATTGCTTTTGTCTTCTATGGATCTGTTTCTATCCCTTCAGCCGATACTACATATTCCAAAAATTTCACTTTCCTTTGGTACAAATTACACTTTTTGGGAACTAGCTTCAAATTAGCTGATGTTATCCTCTGAAGCACAGAATCAAGACGTGTCAGGTGTTCATCAAATGTCTTCCATGTTACCATAATGTCATATAAATAAACCTGACAAATATCCAAAGGTAGTACTCTTTCCATAAGTCGTTCAAATGTTGCTGGAGCATTGCACAGTCCAAAAGGCATGACCTTGAATTGCAAAGTTCCTTTCCCTTGTACAGAAAAGGCAGTCTTCTCTCTATCTTTCGGGGCCACTTCACATTGCCAGTAACTGCTTTTCATGTCCAAGGTTGAGAACCACTGGGATCCAGCCAGGCTATGCAGAGTGTCATCTATCTGAGGAAGTGGGTAGGAGTCTTTCCTGGTCACATCATTCAGCCACTGGTAATCTACACAAAACCTTGTTGAACCGTCTTTTTTTTAACCAACACAACCGGAGATGACCTGGGGCTGTTAGATGGCTCTATCGCATCCAGATTCTTCATTTCCTTGAGAATGTCATCAACAACCTCATGTGAAGCAAGAGGTATACGTCTAGGAGGTTGCTTGATAGGTCTAGCATCACCTGTTTTAATATGGTGACATGCCACAGATGTCCTACCAAGATCATGTGAACCACATGAAAAAGCATTTTGATTCTTTATTAAGAGTTCTGCAACAGCATTCTCTTGTCTCCAGTCCAGGTTTTCCTTTGTCCTCTTCAGAAGTTCTGTAAGTGGTTCTGGCAGAGTATGATTCACAAGATCCTCCCTTAAGACCTTAGACTCAGTGGTGTTTATCTGGGAAACCTGTTTACACAAGCCAATCGTTGCCCCCTCCTCAAGACGAATTGCCTTGTCAGTCTAGTTCATCATTCTAATAGGGAAATTATTTGATCTTGATGAAACCAAAGTCCTAGCTAAAAGTATTCCATCAAGGAGGTTACTCCCTGTTCTCATGGGCTCAATTAATCCTAGGTGCCTTACAAACTGTATACAGCACCCTGGTATCACAATTTCGCTAGAAGCGGGCAACACAGTGGCCTGACAACAAACTACAGGGCAGCCGACTGGTGATGTTAATTCTGGTCGTGGTATCAGTACCAACTCTGTTTCACCTACCTTTAAGACCCCCAGCCGAGTTCAGTGCAGCATCTTAGTTTCCACAGAACATCTAGTGCCAGTAAACATGCATCCGCAATATCCGCTATGTAGACATCATGTTCTAACTATAGTTCACACAATTTTAGTTGCACACGCTTCTTCCCTTTCACTGGTGTTGTCTCGCCAATTACAGTGGTTGACATGCACACTATACTACTTTGATCATGTAATTGCTGGTGGAAAGGCCTAATGATGTCTGGCCTGACGACAGTAATGGTCGCCCCTGTATCTACAACCATCTGACAGGGTACATCATCCAGGCTGCCCTCTACCATCAATGCATCAACTTCCTGTTTCACCGAACATACTCGAAGGAATTGTGAGGCCTTACCTCCAGCAATCACCGACCTTCGCCCCTCAAGACTGGCATTTACATGTTTCCCGAATTTTTGAACTAATTGGTTGGTCTCACCTGGTTCTGGGTTTTGGTTTCTTCACCGATACTGCCGACACTGGGCTCTCAGGTGTCCAGGTCGTCCACACTCCCAGCACTCTGGCCGCATTTCTGGTCGAAGGTGGTGTTCCGAAGCTCCAACTCTACTGGAAATGACGCTTATTGCTGTCTAAAATTCCTTCAGGGTATTCTCGATGCTGTTCCCCTCTTCTTCGCTTGTTACTTTCGCTGCTCGCACCACACGCCGATTCGCTGGCACCTGCCTTGCTGACTCGACTTCCATTGCATGGGCTAGGGAATCTTGCCAGGCGTACTGCTTGTCGCACCTCCAAGTCTGCAATGGCATCAACAAAGAACCCAATTGCAAGCACATCTCGCACCTCTTCTGGACACCCCTCAAGTGACAGATGGGCTAGTCTCACAATGTCTTGCCAAATTTCCTGAAGTGACTCCACAGGTCGCTGGCTATAGCTTCGAAGTTGGGCATTGTGGGCATGTCGTAAATTGCGGTCCCCGAAGCGCAGCTCCAGGGCAGAGACTAACGTAGAATGCTCCAGGCGATGTCGTTCAGGCAAAGATTGGAGTATACTGAGTGCAGGGCCTCTCAACACTGCTGCCAGGTAGTAGGCACGTTGCTCTTCTGTCCAACCCTTCCGGGTTGCAACAATCTCATATTGGTGCTGATATTCATGCCATGGGGTTTGGCAGTCATAAGGGGCAGGCTTGATTGTAACCCCCTTTCCAACACCAGGCATGGCAACCTCAGCTGTATTCATGTTCTGTGGTAGTCCTACAACCGATCCTGCAATCGCAAAGCACCTTCCATTGTTACCCTGATGTCTTAGCTCTGGCTTCGTCGAGCCGCTATCCCGACACACCGATGGCGGACCACCTGCCTGTCGCTGTAGAAATTTCTCCCATTCCGTCCTTAAGACACTCACCTCTTTCTGCAGGTCATCTTTTACACTTCCGATTTTCTTCTCCACATTTTCATTAACACTGTCGATTCTATGTTCCACCAATTCACTGACATTGTCAATTTTTAGGTCCACCATTTGAGAAACACTTTAAATTTTCTTGTCTACATACTCTATTTTAGTATGCACTAGCTCACTAATTCCCTCTATCTTCCTGTCTACATTCTCATTAACACTGTCAAATTTCCTATAACACTGTATATTTTATTGTCTACATTCTCATTAACACTGTCTATTTTCTTGTCTACATTCTCATTTACACTGTCTATTTTCTTGTCTACATTCTCATTAACACTGTCTATTTTCTTGTCTACATTCTCATTAACACTGTCTTTTTCTTATCTACATTCTCATTAACAGCCTCAATTTTTGTATTTACACCACTTATTTGGTTAGCTATTCGGTTACTCAGTCCCTATATTAGTGCTCGCAAACCTTCTAACTCACTAGCCATTTTTCTTGTAAACATAACCTTATAACCTAAAATTTCCTACCTAGCAAAAATTTCCATTTTTGATTAAATATCTAAACATCTACACTTAATTTTAACATCATTTTAACATTTATTAATTTTAAATAATTACCTCCATCCCACTTCTGACACCAGTGTTACAAGTTGCGGGCTAGGTACGTTTGGGGATGGAGGTCTTTGATAAAATAAAGAAAATAAAGCTAACCTAGTTTATTTACAGCTGTATATACAAAAAAATCGATGTTTATATAGATTTACCACAATAAATGTCAAACAGAACCAATAACTACTATTTACATAAAGGGGAAAATACATCTACATAAGTTCTCTGTATATGGAAAGGTTACTATTCACTCAAAATGGTGGACCCAGTAAAAGAGTACCGAATAATTTTTTTCTGGCCTAGTAACGCCTTCTTCCTACTACTTGCTGCAGTCACATTCGCTGGACACCATTGAACACTCGTCACTATCCAATAATTGTCACTATCACTTGAGATCGCACCAGGCACCTGCCAGCAAAACTCTCTCGCTCCTGCTGCAGCTCCCCCTTATATACCCACCCCTACTTCTCGAATTATCTCGGTGGGTCTCTGTTCCCCAACCTCCTGGAAAGATGTCGCTTCAAAGTCAAGCACCACCCCGAGATATAAAGAGGGAACAGGATCATTCCAGATCACGATATTTTCCCTCGGTTACCCGATACTGGGTGCAGGTGGTTATCATGCGGCACCCGAGGAGGTATTTTAGGGCTGCCGCCAATGTATTGTATTTCGCCGCCCTGCCCGACAGCCACGGCGACGAGGAATGGATGGGAAGGGGGGTGTCCTAGCTCCGCCGCCACAGTATCGTACTACACCGCCCAGCCAGACAGTCGTGGCTCGCAACAATATGATAAATTAACGACAACAAATAAACTGTAACATGACAAGGAATTTTGGTTTTAAAAATTACTGGAATATTTATTTCTGACAGAAGCTCACCAACCAATATTTGTGCTTATTAATGAATAGCCAGTTTAATGACATGAGATATGTGGAAGAACATATAAAAAAACATCGATATATCACAAAGTATGTCGTTTACGTTTTCGCTGCATGTGTTGTGTCGTTCAAATTGTTTTTCACACATTCCTAAAACCTGCATTTCAAATTGGTTGTTTCAAACAAACACAGAAAATATATTAAGAGCTTGTAAGTATTTGCATCCTTTTATTTTCACAGGTGATTTGCTATTGCATTTTAATAGTCGTATCTCTAATACAATGGTTAGTCTGCAGTATAAATTCGTTTTATCCCATGTTTGTTATTACAAGGTGTAGATAAATAAATTACTATGTGAGATGTAGTTCTTGGCATTCGTTTAAAAACAGTAAAACTTCATATCTAGTCGATGGGACAGTAACCGAGGTGCAAACCAACAAGCATGTCTAATTCTGGTGATACGCGTACTTTGTGTAGGGAACAAGAGCATAAAACTCGCGAAAAACGCAAGGGCAAGCGGGCAAGGGTTGAGTTGAATTTATATACAGTCTTGGTACAGACTGTCAACATCTAGGCTTTTCGTGTTGCACAAAATTTCGTGTCGTCCTGGTGGTGAGGGACCGAAGCTCGGGGTTTTGAAGGCCTGGAGGGTTGCGTTGTCATGTAGGCGACGTCAGAACTAAATTCTTCAGACAGAAGGCAGATAGCTAGCTGACTGATAGACCGGATGTCACCTTTTGTCGAAGGGACTTTCATGGACCATTAGGGGGAAGGGGGTGTTATAGTAGAGGGTTGAGACTCGAGGTCGCCTGGCAGAGGGCAATAAACAGCAATAAAGCTAGAATGCAGAAGCTTCCCCAGTCGTTTGGTCTCGGGATGAGAATATACATAGCGCAGAACCGAAAATTACCCCACTACACTGCTGGGTCATTCCATTGTCACCAGTGTGACTTACAGACAGTTTCAAACTCAGAAAATACTAACTATATGAAACTTAAATATGTTCTTGTGCAGTTCATTAGTAAACCACTTAGTTGCCCTGTATAATTAATACACAAATAATAAAGTATATGTTAATCAGGCAAAGTTATTAGAAATCCTTGCCTCAAGGGTGTTAAATATTTTGGACTACTTGTAACACTTTTCTATTTGAACTAATAATTCTGTGAACGTAGTACCAATACAATTTCAATTCATTCAGGACTACATTTATACAAACCCGTAGTTTTTAAATATCTAAACACAATAGCTAAATAAAATTCTTAATTAATTTGGCACTCTACTGATAGTGTGGTCCCGTCACGGGTGCGACAAAATGGTTTGTGTCAGAGGAAAAGTTTTTTACTGTCAGTCCTATTATCGTCCAAGGCGTTTCATTCATTAACATGTTAACACACACGACCTAGCACAAGTTCACAGACAAAAAATATACTTAGAACTGAAACAAAAGGTAAAAAGGTAAATGCAATTAAAAAGATTATCTGTAAGAGCATTAGGGTGTCTTTCAGACATAAATTGTTATGCTTCCTTAGAACACCCTTAAATCTGGATATTTTAATACACTGAGAAGACATTTTTTGTTCATGTAACGAACGTCACCATTGTTTGCCTTGAAGAGTTTACCATTGGTATCAAAAAGTACGAATAGCAAACCAATTTAAATTACCATCTTTAGCAGATTACTCAATTTTTTTTCATTTTAGCTTTCCAGGTTTATAAAGGAATAAGTGTCTTCCAGTTTTTTTTTCTGGCCTGATTTATCTTTCATCTTTGTACATTACTGTGGCTGTATCTTTAGAAGCATAACTGAGAGTCTGAATACACCTCAGAATACTTCAATCTGTGGGTTCATTCGTCGAAGTAATTTGATTTTTTTAAATTTATAATGATTCTTGCAGGTTGTGCGAATTATTGGAAAAACAAAATCTGATTGCAGTTCATTCTAATCTGACTTCCTAGTGACAATAGTATTGGGAAGAGCACTGGGTTATTGTAAATATCTCATAAGCTTCGGCTATTGTCATGGCCATGTTAATAGCATAGACCTGACAACTAACGGTCTTGGATATAGTTTTAAGGATAACTGTTTGTATTATAACACAGCAGACAGATTTATATCAAACACAACTAAATCCTGGAACTTAACTGATCCTGAAAGTACTTTAACAAATCATACGGTTCTCAATCACACAACTGGTTACAAATTACTATAATTATTTACAATAATTACAATTATAAAATATCCTCAGAAACTTCAAATAACAGACAGATTTGACGGGAATGGGGGTCGTGGTGAGATGTGCATTTAACAATTTACCCGCGGCCCCAACTCGTTAGGTGAGAACGAGCACTCGGTAAAGCTTAAGACTCTCAGGGGTCGTGCGGCCGACGGCCGTGACGTAAAGTACTCACTGGTTCCTCGTCTGTTTCGCAGGAAAGTCTAGATGCTTCCCACACCTGTAGCACTTGAGAAAACACTACCAGGGAATACAAGGGCATCCAGGACGCCCATTTTACTTACATGAGAAACTGAGCGGGTTAAGGCCCGCTCCTTATAACAGTGAAGCGGTAGTCAATAAAACAACAATTTATCACTCACATATTTTCTTGAAAGAATCGTCGTTAATCCATACAGAGGCACATTATGGTGACGGTTGAGCGGATCCGGACCTAGCCCGTTCGGTGGGCTGTAAAGGAAACTTATGCTTGTAACAGGACGGTGCGTAATTATTATGTCCTAGAAATTAAACCCTTGGGGGAGAGTTGCAGGGGCCAGAGATGTCGCTGGGCACAGCACAAAACAAAGTTACGGTAAATTACATTAAACTATTGCAGTGAAATGATTAGAACAAAGTTGTAGGTGCCCGGCACGACACAAGAGACGTCGACCGCCTCGAGTCGCCGCTCAATGCCAACTGCCAGACAGTTTGCGCGTGACCTGGCTCGGACCCCAATTGCACGGGAACCGGCCCTTGCACACATAATTACACTTTAACAAATAAACAAAAACCACTAGAAGGCAATTGTAACTTAAGAAATGAATAACTAGGATCTGAAATACATTTTAATAATTGAAATTTGGATTTTGTTGAAACTTGAGTTTGTCACATATTTTGATTAACATAATTATTAGAACACTATAATTGACAAAATGGTAAAAGAGAATGGAAAAGAATTACTTTGCATTATGCTGATGTTAACAAAACACTAATTACTTAATTACAAATTATAGCATTTTGGCCCTAAGACCAGTGTTATGTTAGCACTGTGGACGAGTCCACTCTGGTTACGGGGCACAGGGGTGTTTCCGCGATACCACTAGGTTAAGTCTGACTTTTCTTTAAGGGTTTGTTATTACATGAAAACAAGGTTATCCTCTGGCCCGTAACTTTATTTAGATATTGGGGAAAGTTGCTTCGTCCCCGTTCGCACCACACGTCAGGCTATGTCACACTGTTTACTTTACACCTTAATTGTGGGCGTGTTGGGTTGGCAAATGCTTCACTAACATTCCCAGGGACTCCTAGCACCCGGCACTAAATGTGAGCACTGCTCCACAGCATCGGGAGGGCGTCTGGACACCGCTGCCCAGGTGGCAGCGTGTGTGGGCGCATTCCGTTATGCGAAACGGCTACTGAAGCTAGGGTGTGTTCCGTCGGTGAACGGCGTGGTGCGCACGACGGGCTAGTAGCACTGACAGAGGGCGTGGCTTTTCCAGGTCAAACGCCCTCCCCCCTTCGGAGTCCGTCTGCACACCACGATGCCATCTCTGCCTTACCTGCAGCAGAAGGTGTTCCGCCCCATATGTCTATTGCGGAGTTGGTACCACTGCTGCTGTGGTGGCTGTTGGAGGTGTGGCACCGCCACCATCATCGTGGGGGAAGCAATTACACTGCCGCAGGTAGTGCATCCTCGGAGATTCTCTCTACCTTGACGT
Organism: Medauroidea extradentata; assembly: GCA_003012365.1. NCBI lineage: Eukaryota > Metazoa > Arthropoda > Insecta > Phasmatodea > Phasmatidae > Medauroidea > Medauroidea extradentata. Next base: position 7,902 of record PNEQ01069070.1, on the reverse strand, counting down.
GTTGCCCTGCGGAGAGGGGGAAATCCTCCTCTGTCCCTTTGGTGGTTCTGTCAGTAGCTGTCCCCCTGGGGTGGTTGGGGATGTCGCCGTGGAGTGTGATCGTGGCCGACCGGTTGAGAGGGGGGCAGTATGGTTGCCCCTACCCTCTCGCCTCCTCGCGCTGGTGGCGAGCTGGCAACCACATTGTCTCTGCTGGAGACCTGCGTCCCCCCGAAAGTTCTGCTTCGATCTCCCCTGCTCAGTGACAACTGAGTAGCTGGGGTGTCGCTCCCCCCTTGAGGCGAGATTTGAACTGGTGGGCCCATTACAGCAATCCCCGGCGCAAGGCTGCATGGATGCGCTTGGGCCTCTTCGGCAGGTGGCATCCCGACGCCGGGCATCGGGACGCGTACAACGGCGGAGGCATTCGAGGCTCGCCATGCCGCAACTTCGTGGTGGTCTGGTTGGTATCGCCGGCGCTCTGGTTCCTCTTCCTCAGTCGCGACTTCCTCCCCACTCCATCCGCTGTCTGTTGCCACAGAGGGCGGGATTCGAGTGGTGAAGAGGAGCTTTATGCGTCCCGTTGGGGTCCCGTTACCTGCACAGGGCGTGTCATGTGGCATGGCGGTTCTGTCTCATTCAGAGGGAGTTCCAATGTCACTAGGAGTAACTTCACTCCCTGGCTCAGCCTGCAGGTCATCGCAGTAGACTTTGGTCACTCTCGCACCATGCTTCACTAAATAGGTGGTCTTTCCGCAAGCCTTTATAACTTTGTGCGGCCCCGACCATTTAGGTGCAATTCCTGCGCAAAAGTTCTTCTTCCCTGCTAAGAGGGGTGTGTCCTTGCATACACGTGCTGTCCTGGTCTTAGGTTTTCGGGTGGTCGGTTGGTGGCCTTAAGCCACTGTTGTGTGTTGCGCTGTTGCCTGTCGCACATGCCCTGGTGTCGTTTTCGCCGCCGTTGTTCTCTTGTGGAGTGGTCAGGTTCCAGCACCCAGTAAGGTGGCAGCAGGGGATTGGCCAGTGGCAGCATTAACGTGCCTTCTAAGTGCGAAGAGGGCCACAGGCAGATGTTCCGCCCAGGTTTAATGCTTGTCGCCAACCCGAAGCCTGAGTTGGGTCTTCAGGTCCTGGTTGCGGTGCTCAGTGTGGGTTAGTACGGGGTGGTATGCTGGGGTGTTGTAGTGCTGCACCCCCACTTTCCACATGCGTCCTGCCATTTCTTCCCTGTGAACTGCGACCCATTATCTGTCAGGAGTATTTTTGGGTAGCCCCAGCGTGCGAAAACCTCCTTCTCCAAAATGGCTACCAATGTTTTGACCCTACTTCTGGCCACTGGGTAGGCACCAACCCATCGTGAAAATATGTCGGTGACAACCAATATAAATCTTTTCCTGCCTGTGGATCGAGGGTAAAGCCCCATGAGATCGAGGGCGACTGCCTTAAATGGCTCTTCCGGGTGGCAGGGCAGTTGTTGTTGCCCGTCAGCTCGTCCGGCTTTGTATTGGTTGCACTTCTGACACTTCTGGAAGTATTTCTGTATTGTGCGATGCACTCCAAGTCAGTAGAACAGGTGTGTAACATTATGGCTGGTCTGGTGCACTCCGGGGTTTCCGGCGAAGTGGTCATCATGCACGTGTCTCAACACATCACCATGTGCACTTAGGGGCACAAACAACTTCCAGGGCCCATCTCTGTTAGGGGGACATGTCTCGAGCCTACCATCTAGTACTTTCCAGTTACCTACCCACCCTTGGTCACACTCTGTCGTATTTGCTCCACACTTAGGGCAGGCCCGCTGTGCGGCCACCACTCGGTCGTACACTTTGTGAGTTCCATAACCATCTGGAACAATTGCGTGTCGTGGAGCGGTTCAGGCGACATGATGTCCTCCCACTGTTTCGTCACGCACGATCATGTCAGCACTCGGAGCACGCGACAGCACATCGGCCAGCTGATTGTGTATGCCGGCTACTTGTTCGACCTGGAAAATGTAACTCTGCAAGGCCATGGACCATCTCGCCAGCTTACTCTGTGTCCCCCGGACTGAATGCAACCACATGAGGCTCCTATTGTCCGTAGGTAGAATAAAGCGGTGGTACTCGAGATACATGCGGTAGCGCTTCATAGCCCAGACTATGGCTAGACATTCTTGTTCGTTAACATGGTAACGCCACTCTGTGAGGCCAAATTTGGCACTTGACAAGTCAATGATGCGCCGCTCGTAGCTGTCCCTGTACTGGAATAACATCGTGCCGATCCCTGGCTGGCTCGCGTCTGTCTGTAGGTACAGCGGGCACTGGTGGTCATAGTGGGCTAATGTCTCGCATGCTGCGAAGGCAGTTTTGATGTCGCTAAAGCCCTGTTGTGCTTCCATGGTCCACTGATATCTCTTCTGCGGTGAAAGTAGGGCAGTGAGTGGTGCCGTTATTGTAGCAAAATTTTGGATGTGCTGGCGAAGCCAATTTATGAGTCCAAAAAATTTTCTTAGCTGTTTATGTGTGGTCGGGGATTGACAGCTCTCAATAACGTGCAGGTGGTCGGCGTTGGACTTGATCCCCCTTTCGCTCACTTGTTGACCTAGAAACTCGATATTCGCCTTCCCGAGATTGCACTTTGGGACTGCGCACGTGAAGCCGTTGGTTGCTAGCCTCTCGAGGACGAGGGACAAGTGGTGTAGGTGCTCATCCTAGGTGTCTGACCAAATAAGTACATCGTCTAGGTAAGCCAATGTGAACTCTCCAGCTAGCCTGCTCAACACCTGCACCATCATTGTCTGGAATGTGGTGGGCGTGCCCTTCAACCGAAATGGCATTGCTCAGAATTGGTACTGGTGGCCGTCGGGGGCATTAAACGCGGTCTTTTCGCGGTCGTCCTATCTAACCTGCACCTACCATTACCCAATTCGAAGATCCAGGGAGGAGAAAATCTTGGTGTGGCCAATGGTAGTGAGGGCATGTTTCACACTAATATACGGCGGTACAACATTTTCTGTAGTAGGTTCACTCGTCTCAGATCAATGCAAAATCTGAGAGAGCCGTATTTCTTTTGTGTTAAAGTCATTTGGGAGCTATAGCGGCTATTGGCGGGTTCCATGATGCAGTCGGCGAGCATCTCCTGGATCTGTGTTGGTATAATTCTTGCTTGGTGCGGCAGGTTTCCCTAGGTGTTGTATATATGGGTTTCATAGTAGTCAGGCCTCTGCGGTGCTCGGTGACAGCTGTCCGCTTCAGTTTATCATTAGCAGCAAAAACTTCCCATCTGTTGTCTAAAAGGCGTTGCACTTCTTTCCGGTATGCAGGGGGCACTTAATTTGTGATGTCGTCTAGGTGTACTCGGGCGATTGGGTTGCATGGTTTTTCATCTGTACTGTAAGCTGTTCTGTGCTCCACTACACCAAAGTGTATACGTCGGGCCGCGAGCTCCACTACATTATTCTGCTCCATGAGCCAGGGCAGGCCGAGTATTGCCTCCTCCCTGAGTTCGGGCATCACTAGAGCTGTGGTTAATGTATTTATATCGCATATGCGAACAGTGACAGCAGCTTGGCCTGTGGTCCGCTCTCTAGCACCTTCTGCTGCTAGCATGACTAACTGACTAGTGGTCGTAATGAAATTAGGATTAACGAGCTCGGGTCTGACAAAACAATGTGAATCGGCAGTGTCCACCAGAGCTTAACATGGGAGGTTGTTTATGCTGACTCGAATCTTGATGAATGGTTTGTATCTGCTGTAAATCAGGTTCAGGAGGGTATGTTGGGGTGTCTGGGCCGGTATTACTTTAGCTCCGGGGTAGGCGGCGACGTCTGGGCCCCCTGCCCCACTCGACAGTTTACCGGTTGGGGCTGCTCTGTGTTGCCATTGGGGCAATCCTTCCGCCAATGCATCTGGTTTCCGGGGCAGTTGCGGCATGGTGTGCGGGGTGGTTGACTAAAGTCCAGGGGGCGAAATGCACTCCTACTACTGTTAACATTGCCTGGGTAAACATGATCGTTCTCATACCTGTCCATCTGTTGGTGTTGACGTCCCACTCCCGTGGTCTGATGAGCGGTTGGAGGCAGCTGCGTCGTCAATTATGTCCGGCGGCCGTTTCCACTCCCATGGTGTGGAGTGACGTGCAGGGTCCCATGCTCTAACAGCGCAGTGGCACGAATGAATTCGGCGGGCTCCTGTGACAGTAGTGGCACCAGGGCGGGATGGAATTCCGGTCTGGCGGTTTCCGTTATTGCAGTGAGTACCTGTCGCGCACTTAGATGGGGCTGATGTTTATGTAGCACATGGTATTTCCTGGATATGAAGGCCGCTATCAGCTCGTCACCCTGAGGTTCTAGCACCAGGCAACTTTGGGCTTGAAGGGATGCGAACGCCTTGCTGTAGTGGGTTGTAAACACCTCGTGGAACTCTTCCCATCGCATCCCATACCTGGTCATCGCGGACCACTACCTCTTGGCCGGGCCTGTCAGCTGCTTCCTGATGCACTCGGGGCATTCCTCCTCGCTGACTCCATACCGGCGGAGGCGGTCGGTGCAATCGTCGAGGAAGTTCGCGGAATCCTCATTGTTCAGACTGGTGAATTTTGGCAGTGTCTGGAAGTGGCATGGGGTGGTTAAAACTGGTAGTTCTGACATGTAATGTAGGGACACGCGTGCGCTCGGTGCGGGAGTGAAAGTGGGCGGTGTTGGAAAGTTCTGGACCACATTGATGTTAGTGTTCGTTGGATTGACAGCGAAAGGTTTACTGACTCTTAAAGGCAAGTTTGGAAAGTCCAGAGAGTCCACTGGTGTTTGACTGGTAGTCGCAATACATGCAAAACACAGGAAACCCATTCCTACTAGTGTCCGTCGTTCGGCAGGCACGAGACACTCGGTGTGCGTAGGCTGTCCGCAGTATTGGCAACGAAGTTCTGGACATGTGCCCTCCTGGCAGCATGGGCGTCTGCACCCTGTTTTCATGGTTGGAATAGCTGGTTGGAAGGTTGTCGCTGCCCATGACGTAAGTTCGGCTTTGTCATACTTGACACTCACGTAACATACATCACACTGAAAATATCTCGTGAGAGTACGCATAGCCTCCGTGGCAAACATGCAGACTTCGTGTACGTTAGCTGGACACGTGCGGCACTGGGTGGTGTTCGGCCCTTGGTGTAAACAGACTAAGCTGTGGCACACTCCTGTTTGGCTGTAGTCTCCGGAGGCCAGTTCGGTTTTTACTTTTGTCTGACGGGTGTCGCACTCGCACATTGTTCTGTCGGGTGTAGTCCATTTTCCGTGTTCCCATTCCTCACAGGGTCGACATTTCCATGCTGGGGCGCCGTCGGGCATGACCCGCAGCGGAACATCGCGGAAGGGGTTCTCGAGTTGCCAGGCTGCTGTGGTGGTTTCATGCGGCAGTAGTGCACTCGGTATCCAGTCATTTGTTCATAACACTGTTCACATGTGTTGCGGGTGGCTCCATATCTACCATAATGGGCTATGGCCTGGAACACGCACGGCACGGAAATGGAGGCGGTGCGAGTGATCAGCTGTCCGAAGACACAGACCTCGCGCATGGAGTGGCAGACTCCCTTTGTGATGCGCAGTTGAGGAAGTGGACCGGCGACTAGCTGGCACGTGGAGGGGAAGTTTGCACACAGAGCACGCCCACCCCTGGATGGCGGGTGTGTGAGGCAGGGTTGAGCCTGGCGCAACACAAGATGGCCACTCTCACGCACTCGCACTGTCCTTCCTCCACAATGGCATGCTAGATGTTTTGGCGCTAGAAGTCTGTAACACCCCATACACTATCCAATGTTCACACACCCGCTTCTTACACCACACAAGTTTGGCGACAGATAGATGGGTACAGAGGTTGTGGTAAGATGTGCATTTAAAAATTTACCTGCGGCACCAGCTCATTAGGTGAGAACGAGCACTCGGTAAAGCTTGAGACTCTCAGGGATCGTGCGGCCGACGGCCGTGATGTAAAGTACTCACTGGTTCCTCGTCTGTTTCGCAGGGAAGTCTAGGTGCTTCCCACACCTGTAGCACTTGAGAAAACACTACCAGGGAATACAAGGGCACACTGGACGCCCATTTCACTTACATGAGAAACTGAGCAGGTTAAGGAGCTCGCCTTATAGCTGTGAAGCAGTAGTCAATAAAACAACAATTTTTCACTCACATGTTTTCTTGAAAGAGTCGTCGTTAATCCATACAGAGGCACACTATGGTGACGGTTGAGCGGACCCGGACCTAGCCCGTTCGGTGGGCTGTAAAGGAAACATATGCTTGTCACAGGATGGCGCCTAATTATTATGTCCTAGAAATTAAACCCTTGGGCGCGAGAGTTGCAGGGTGAGAGATGTCGCCGGGCACAGCATAAAACAAAGTTACGGTAAATTACATTAAACTATTGCAGTGAAATGATTAGAAAAGAGTTGTAGGTGCCCGGCACGACACAAGACACGTCGACCGCCTCAAGTCGCCGCTCAATGCCAACTGCCAGACGGTTTGCGCGTGACCTGGCTCGGCCCCCGATTGCGCGGGAACCAGCCCTTGTACACATAATTACACATTAACAAATAAACACAAACCACTAGAAGGCGTTTGTAACTTAAGAAATGAATAATTAGGATCTGAAATACATTTTATAATTGAAATTTGGATTTTGTTGAAACTTGAGTCTGTCACATATTTTGATTAACGTAATTATTAGAATACTATAATTGACAAAACCGTTAAAGAGAATGGAAAAGAATTACTTTACATTATGCTGATGTTAACAAAACACATATTCTTAAATACAAATTATAGTATTTTGGCGCTAAGACCATTGTTAGGTTGGCACTGTGGACGAGTCCACTCTGGCTATGGGGCACAGGGGTGTTTCCGTGATACCACTAGGTTAAGTCTGACTTTTCTTTGTGGGTTTGTTTTTACGTGAAAACGAGGTTATACCCTGGAACGTAACTTTATTTAGATATCGGGGAAAGTTGTTTGGCCCCGGTCGCACCACACGTTAGACTATGTCACGTTGTTTACTTTACACCTTAATTGTGGGCGTGTTGGGTGGGCAAATGCTTCACTAACATTCCCAGGGGCTCCTAGCACCCGGCACTATACGTGGGCACCGCTCCACAGTGTCGGGAGGGCATCTGGACGCCGCTGCCCAGGTGGCGGCGTGTGTGGGTGTGCTCCGTTATGCGAAACGGCTACTGGCGGTGGGGTGTGTTCCGTCGGTGGACGGCATGGTGCGCACGATGGGCTAGTAGCACTGACAGAGGGCATGGCTGTTCCACGTCAGACTGTAATAAGTCATTATTCTTAGCTCTATAATCAAAATTATACTTCTTAATTTACTTCTGAAAAAGTCAGACACACCCGTGACAGAAAACATTTCACACCCGTGACACCTTTATTATTGTTTTTATACAGGGTGGCCAAGAATAAGTGTTACAAATCTATAGGGATGGTAGATGTGCACGTTTGGAACATATTTGATTAAGGAACCCATGTCCGGAAATGCATCCTTATACCTGCAATGGTGCACCAAAGTAACAGGGGTAGGCAGGCAACCTGGCAACAACACGCCAGTGAAAATATCTGTTGTGTTGTGTTATGTACTACCCGCTTTGAAGCTCTGTGACTGTACGAGACACCGTGCATGTGTTACACTCTCTACGTTTACCTTTTAAATTTGCTGCTCAAAATGTCCTCCGCCACACCCGATACATGCAGTGCAGCGCCATAACATGTTGCGTCGCACATCGCTGAAGACAGCTGGTGTGTTTTTGATGGTCTGAAACGCAGCATGTATCCTGGCCACCAGTTATTCCCTGGTATGTACAGGAGTGGCGTACACAAGGGACTTCACATGGCCCCAAAGGTAGAAGTCCAAAGGCGAGAGGTCGGGGGAACGTGGTGGCCAGGCAATGGGGCCACCCCGT
>PNEQ01069069.1:0-24457 GCA_003012365.1 Medauroidea extradentata | reverse complement strand
GGATTGTGCCTCCATCTGTTCCATTGTGTGTGTGTGTTTTAGTTCAATGTATTCTTTTCCTGCCTCGCCTGCCTACTGCTAGTTACTTCCTACCCTCCTCGAGGGTAGGCCTGGCCGATCAGGAGCTTCTAGAAGCCCAACTAGCAGCACCAGGCACTCTCTAGACACCAACCTTTCCTTTGGTGTCTAGCGAGTGTGTTGCAACTTTGCAATGCATCGTAGTCTAGATAGCGAATTTTGTGATTATGACCGTCCTCGTTTGCAAGAGTTGCTATCTTTCGTGGGTGTGCAAAACTTTGCGACAACGCACTCTCAGCGACGGCAGTTGGCAATGCTTCTGTGGATAAATTTCTCTCTTTAAAAAAATATTCCAAAATTTCTGTTTATAGCCACTTAAATTTATGTTTCCGTGGTAAATTTCCATCCTTGATGGTAGTGCCATCTAGCCTAACTATTAGGTAACAGTTTATATATGCTCCTCTAGATGTCTGTAAGAATTCCATCACAAAACTCAAGTTATTTTAACGATGCTGTATACAAGGGAGTAGTGCTTATTATAAGACATATTTAAAGTGATATACATTTTAAAAAATTTCTAAGGATCATTCTTCCAACGTAATGTTGATCTTTGTAAGAACATGGAAATATACACGTACAAAACAAAATAAATAAAAATTGGCTTAGTAGCAAACGAAAATTTAGGCATCCATAAACAATGTGTAAATATTTGCCTTTGTTGATGTTATGTGCGGTTCTTTTGTATTATAATTTACTGTTTACGTTTGCGACACGACTTATGAGACGGCATGATTATTACATTTGAAAGACTCATTTTTCACCCAAGTACTATGTCTCCATTAAAGTTAGTGAATACCTATTCACTTGAAAATAATGTGTTAAAGTAAATTATCAATATTGCAAAAAATATTATTATAAAATGCTACTTGTTATGTCTGCTAATTGTCTCGTAATTTAATTGTGGCAGTAAGAACAAGAACAACAGCATGGGAAAAATGTAATCTATTAATTTTAAACATATAAGTAAAGATACAGTACGTATAACTATAATTTACCGAATAGATGGACAGGGATAATTGATACGAAAGTAAAATATTTTTTTTCTGCATATATTGGGATTGATCCTAAGCCCAAAAAATTTAATACATTTACAAGGCAATGACGCTACCCAATACGACTTGTTTACCTGTAAAATTATAGCTATAAAATATTTGTTTTAGTAATACTTTCGCTTAAGCAACGTTATAATAAAGTTATTTAGAGGTTTTTTGTTTCAAATTATTAAAATATGAATTGTCAAACAATACAGCAACTCTAATGGTCACATCAGTTCAAAATCTCCATTTCTTTTACAGAAATTGTGTAGTATTTTTAAAAATAATCTGTAGTTTTGTTTGTAAAACTGAATGTGAAGCGTAAATATTGATGTAACATATGTATCGGAATGTTTCTATGCCAATTAATTTAACTACAGTAGTTCAAATATGTGAGGTTACGGCAACTCAAGGAAAATGTCCACCATTTTATCTTAGAAATCTGCTTTGCGAGTTGTAGTGAGCCCTCGAGACGGCGTGCTAGTTTGCAACAGACTTTGTGAAGGCTTTGCGATATGTGTGCGTCACGTGGACACTTCGCAGTCGAAAAGAGAGAGTTGTAATCGATTTCATCGCCAAGCCTTGTTTAGCGTGACTAACGATCGCTAAACTGCTCTGCGACGTGGTCATAATACACCGGCTGGTAATTTCTGTATTAAGATTTGTTGTAGCTTAGAATTTATTTATTTTAAGTATGGTATAGGTTACAATAAGGTAATTTCAAAATCTGGTGCAGGCAATGATTTAAGGATTTCTGAGGTTCATTTCAAGGATTTCTTAACTGCATTTGGTGGCAGCCCTGTGATAGCCCATTACAGAGCAAGAAAGTTGCTGGATACACGACCATCGAAAAAAATGATACAATTTCAAAGTACTATAACTTTGAGACTGTTTACCGTATTTAAACGATTCTACCACCAAATTGTGTAGGGTAAGGATACAAGTTTTTTTTAAGTAGCGTATGACAGTCGCGCAGTGACCTTGAGAGTAGGGAACACATGAATGCGCCATCCGGTATCTGCCCCAACCTATCAGTGAGATGGTGACTCCAGGCAGCAGAAAAAACAGTGTGTGATGTGGTTTTCAGAGTACAAGTCTCCAGTGCCAGTGCTATGACACTTCAGGCGGAAGTACCCGGCACAACATGTACCATATCATAAGGTTATATCTTGTTGAGTAAAAAATTTCCAGAAAAGGTTATGTTGACAAAAAAAATCACCAGGATGGTATGAACTTCTGATGAAAATGTTGGAACAGCTTAGGCAATTTTGTGTACGCAGCTCTAAAATGTCAATTGCCCGCCACAGTTTGGAGCTCAGCATTCCGAAGACTATCGTGCAAAATGTTCTTCGTAAATTTTTGAGATTACCTGCCTTCGAAATCCAAATGAAACATGATATTAAGCCGGTAGATCGGTCCAAGCGTTTTGCATTCGCTGCCTTCATGCCAAATGAAATTGACTAAAAGAACTTCTAATTGTGCGAGTTATAGTGTAAAGGAGACTTTTCACATTAATAGTTGTGTTAACTGTCACAACTGCAGGATTTGCGCATTACAACAATCAACTGTAATTGACGAGTACGTTCATGACTATCCCAAAGTTAGTGTGTGGTGTGGCATGATGTTGTCAGGTCATTTGTGTTCACCAAACAAAAAAATTATCATCGGCCACATTTATCTAGACATGCCATAGCTGTTCGTATTCACTCAATATTGAGAATATTTAACGAAAAGGGGAAATTACATGATATTCCAGTTTAATGGTGCACCACCGCATTGGAGCCTAGCCGTGTACAATGTCCTAAACACGCAGTTTCCGAATGGTTGAATGGGGAGGAATAGCCCCTATCGACTCCACTCGGCTTCCATTTTGGAGTTATGTCAAGAAAATTTTTTATGCGGAGAAGATACGAGATTTGCAATATTTGTGCCAGGGAAGTACAATGCACAATGATGCCAACAATGCTCCAGAATACGTAGATAGAAATTTAATATTGGCTTGACATTTGCAGAGCTACAATGGAGCACACACAGAAATATTATCAGGTGAGCAAAACTTGAATTCCGACAGGTTATTTTTAAAACAAGAACCAACCCAATCAGTCAAAAAGTTTCGAAGTAATCATTTTTTACAATTGCTTAAGGAAATACACAATTTCCTGAAGAAATTTCGGAAAACCATGGAAATCAGGAAGGCCAGAGCCTTCAAAGTAGTGAACACCTACACACTAACGAAGTGCATAAAATGATAAAATTGATGGTGACATATACATTCACAAGCATCCTGAAATTATGCTGGTGAAGGGGTGCCTTTGGATGTGGGGTGACTATTCAAAAATGCAGTAAAACTTTACAGAAACATTGACTAAATGGCCTCTGTCAGGCATTTTTCAAACACACACAAACTGTACCATCAGCCATAACATGCAAACTTGTAGTGTCATACTGAATTAAGGTCTCATAAGCTACACATTTCATAACATTCAAGTATTCAACTTCATATGAATGGACATGCGAGTACCAGCCTACAGTTTTCAGTTTAGTAACAGCAAAAAATATCAAATTGTGACACACTAAAATATCCTCAATTATTCCAAATTGAGGCAACTCATCACTTACATCAAGATACAGCACACATTTTTTAACATACTTGGTTCCCTTTACTAAAACCCATGATGTCTGGTAACAACTTCTTTCGAATTGGGGTGAGAGTATACCTTTAACAGTCTCGTTCAATGAAGATGTCAAAATTACTTTTCCTGGACCAAAAACCGGAGAATTATCTAATTTCTTTTGAGCAAACAATCTATAGCAGAGCTGCAGTTGATTCTTCAAAGCCAATGAGTATGTAATATTTCGACGGGAACAAATATTACGAGCAGATGTTTTGAACAATCTATGCCTTGCCTCGTATCTCATGCACCACACATTAACAAGTGGGCCAACTGACTCCATTATGAGTGGGTAATGAAGCATGAAGTGGTACTTAGGTTTTAAAGTTTCTTTGAAAAGCTGTAGATACAATGTATGATGTTCGTTTATCACGGTTTCTAGAAGAGTTAGTATTTCTTTATTTGTGTCACGGCTGGTTACAATACCTACAATCTCCCTTAAACAGAGGTAAAAATCCCATACGGCTTCCCCTTCTGAAACCATATCGCCAACAACTAATCCCAAATACCTAACAAGAGTCAGCATTTCAGAAGCAGACATAATAAGCTGCCCATTCTTAAGGTGATCAGCATTTATAGCAGGTAGTTTAATGCACTCTTCTCCTGTACCATAGTCGAACAAGTTTATTCTGCTGTTTAGCGTACTCATATCAAAAAATCCTCTATCTACAAGATACCTAATTATGTGTGCCATATCGTATCTGCATACACCTTCTAATAAATCGTGCATTATATCTACACAAGCATTCTCAGTCACGTGATAACTTGGCAGCTTATTCCATATACATTTGGATTTAATTCCGGTCTTTGAACTGTCAGCTCTACGAACATCTGTATGGTAATTTTCCCTGTTCCTAATAAGAGATTTATCTTCTTGCACTTGTGTCTGTGCAGTTCGCTTATCCACTTTGCAGAATCTGCAAAAGTAAATGGCAGAAAAACATTCAAGAAAGCCCAGAATGGAGTGCAAACCCAAAATATCTCCAACTATTAATGAGACACAAAACTTAATAGTTTTCACACCTTCAGCAGTGTTCACACAAACACCACGTGTTTCCAAATCTATGAGTTCATCTAAAAGAACAGAAAAAACTGATTCATTTCCAAATAATATTCTGTCAGAAGAATGAAAGAGCATAGCAAGAAAAATATTCTCCTGTGCAGAAAGATATTCTGTTGGCAAGGCTGGAATAGTGTAGTACACAGCTCCAAGTTTGTGTATTCCTGCACGAGATCCTAACGGATTCCCAATTTCGAAATCGTCAAAATACAGAATTAACGGAAATATATCTTCTTGTCCAAGTGATTCCTTCATCTTTTTCAACCACAAATTTGAACTGAGAAAGTTGGAGACTGATTCTGCCTGCAGTGAATGATTTATGTTTTCTAAGCAGAATTCCAAAACACCTGGCAATTCAAAGAAAACTTTTAAGTACTTTTTTCATTGACACATATTGACCCTGACAAGCTTTAGATTCCAGCACTGGTGAAGCAGTACTTTAGTTCCCCATATATTCACCTATAAGAAAGGACTGTGGCTTTATGAGATACCCAGATTGTTCAAAAAATTTAATTCTGCTGTGCTCTGTCTGCAAATGTTGAAATGGATTTTGTAGTGAATTAAGTAAAGGTGTAATTTCATTAATAGAACCATGATGATGTCCAGGAAATATTTCATCTAGTCTGGATTTCAGGTACGACACTCCGCTTCCTAAAAAGTTGTCTATGTCATTAATCACTTGCTGCACAATATTTCGTGTTAAAGCTGGATTACTATAAAGTTTTGCAACAAACTGAGCAGCACTCTGCTCAATGTTATTAAGAACACTCACTACAGGAATACTCTGCAGTTCTTCATTGCCTGCAACATTTGCTTGTGGAATAGAAACAAAATCAGCTGATGAAGTTTCACAGGCACCGTGTGGTAGTCTGGGACCAGTAGTTTCCAAGGCACTGTGACCTTTTTCCAAATGTTTTCTATATATCTGTAAATTCTGGTATGACCTAACACAACCTAGCTGGCCACAAGGAAATCTAGCAAACTGAGACTTGCTATGAATGAGTTTTATGTGGAGAATCAATGTCTTCACAGTCAGAAAAGACTTGTCACAGAATGTGCAAGTATACATCATATATCACAACATAATTGACAAAAGAAGTAACGGGGATAACAGTGGACTCTCACTTGAAAAAATTAGTTATTTGCCACAACCCTTAAAGGCACTTTTCCTTAAGTTTGTTGTTTCTTTTTAAGGTCTACAAAAAAACTTACTTTGATAAAAAAAATGCTTTTTTCAAGAGAAGAAACTACTCTGATCCCTTCAATAACTACATCAATAGGCATACTTTGAATTCACTGCCAATTTCTGGTAGTGGCTAAGGTAGCAAGTGTTGTCGTCACCAGTGGAATTACTTTATCCCACTTTGTGGAAATCTTGTAAATAGTACGTTGGATGATATACCACAAGTGTTCACACTCAGGAGGGTATTCAGCCAATAGAACTTGAAAACATTTGAAACAAATGTCTATTCCCTTGAGGACACTGTCTACCTTGTACAACAGTTTATCTACAGAGACATACACCGCTTGTATTTCTTCAATTTCAGGACCTTGAACAATTATGAAAGGCTGAACTGTGAGTTTCAACTCTTGCATTTTGTTTCTTTTTCTTTGAATCAATGGTTCAATATCACTGGAAATCTGAAAAATTTACAATATCATAAATTATTACCGGTAACCACAAAAAAAAAAAAGCAAAAACATTCTAACCAATAGAAATTTCTGCCTAATTTATAAAGGTAATTCTTTTTTACAAGCCATGTTCACACCTTCACATGAACTATCATTCCTTCCTGACATTCTTGAATGGAGGGTTTCCAGTAATTCTTCCCTGTTCTTACTCAAGAACTTGGTGGCACAAGATAGGACAGCAATATTGCCTGCAGGGTGTGTTTGCAATCTGAAATAAGAATTATGTTTTAATCTTAGACCACATACACAAACGTTAATTATTTTAAGGCTACTATATGATAAATATTGCCAAGTTACTTGAAATACAGTATGTACAATACAGTGGTACTTGCTTAATTCGAAGTTGAAGGGACGTAAATATAACTTTAAATTATACCCAAACATTTAATAAAGAATATTGTAAATTCATTAAGAAATTTATGTACATTCCATAAAAATGTGTTACACCATAAGAAGTGGTTACACATGTACAGTACTATAATAATGTGATAGACTTATTATACTGTTTCTGAAAGGACTCAAGGAAGGAAGGAAAAAAAATGGTAATCTAGCATCATTACAAAATAGTTTTGGGGACCAAATGAAGGAATCATTATAACCAGGAAAACATAGTGGTCACGTTGTTAACAGGGTTTTACTGTGCTACGTGACCTGCAGTACATTAAGTACTAAACTACATTTTTAATAACTGCTTAAAAATTTTTCTTTCCGATGACCACTATCAAATCTTCAATGGTATTGATTTGAAAAAAAAATCGAATTTTTTCGTGCCTTAAAGTACCCCCGTAGCTAGCATATGTTGCATTGGCAGCTCAGATGCACCGTCGCCCAGTCTCTCTTGCATTTAAGGTCTAAAGTTACCCTGCATTTTTAACTACGAGAATGAAGATTTGCATTTAGAAATGATAGCTAGACACACAATCTTTCTCATAAAACATATAAACATTGATTTAATCATTAACAGAAAAAATTTCTCTGACCGTAAATAAAAATTCCCCGACTTTTCCAGGTTTTCCTTCACTGGCCATCCTGAATTATGAATGGTAAAAAACAGACAGATTCTTGTAAACCTCTTTTCAAAGGCTCCAAAATTTTGCCATTAGCTTGTGAATACACGTATACCATACTTTCATTCATAGCCAAAAACAAGAATAATTTTTAGAAAAATTAACTGTATCACAATTATAACACAAGGGGCCTTCCTACTCTAGTAGCATCATTTTTAACGAACTTCCCAAACACCTACAAAAAATGTTTTCCTCAAACCCAAATATCTTTAAAATGATTTTTTTAAGAACAAGCTTTCTACTCAGTGGAAGAATATTTGAATCTTTAACACTAGAAAGACCACGACCACATATAGTCGTACACTGCACATTTTCCCTCTTTTTTTTCTACTTCTCTTCTGTGTCCTGTTTCAGATTTCCGTAACACTGAAGAAGCTGACTAAGATTCAACATGAATTTATATACAGTGGAACCTCGTTACATTGTTCCCGTTTCTTTCGTTTTCCTGCATCCATCGATCGTTCTTCACGGTTCCGACAAACTGCCTATATAAACAATGGTAAATAAACCCACATGGATCGTTCATATATGCATAAATTTCCCGCATTGACCGTTAAGACATTTTCGCCAACAACAAAAAAAAAAGTTAACATACATTTCACGTTTTCATACCACGTTCGTATACACTTCTAGAAACAAACAGGTGTGAGCAACGTATAATAACCGCACAAGGCAAACATTTACCATCGTCAAAAATATAGACGAACGTAATATGTTTGGTTTGTTTTGACTATGAATTTCACCGTTATTGTTTCAAATATGTTTGGCAATCGTTCATCTTATTTTAAGAAATGTTTTACGTAGGCTACTGTAGTAGGTTGTGTGTGTTAACACAAACACCGTATTTTTGTTGGTTGAACGAACAACAAACATGTTGCCACCAACAGAAAAATGTAATTTTTTATAGAGGAAATATTTGTTTTAAAATTGATATCCAAATTATTTTCAATAGACATTGAACACCTATTGTGTATAAATTCATTTTGTTCTATTTTAAATGTGTGCTATTTTTTCCTCAATAAAGTTTAGTGAATAAATAATTGTAACATCAAGATTTTGGGAATTTCCTTCCGCCATTTTGTGCACTTCCGAGTATAGCCGAAGGTAGCAGAGCGCAAGAGCACGAGTCGGAGAGGTTACGTTTCGCCTTGTAAATACGTATCTTGATCTTGTTACGTTTTCCGTTTAGATAGCAACAGTTTTGTGAATTTTGCTAACGAGTGGAGTACACAATTTTTATTTTAAGGCCTGTGAAATGTATTTATAAATTATTGCTGTAACAATGTCGCAGCCTTCCAAATCTGTTTGCACACTTGAAGAATGCCTTGAAATAATAAAGGAGGTAGAGAAATGTCCCGGTGAAAAGCAAGCGGACATCACCAAATGTCTCGGATTGATACCTTTGACATTGAACTGGGTAGTCTGTAATACAAATGAGCTACGACCATATACAATACAAACATATTTGAAGTGCAAATTTTCACGTGATGAACATATTAAATGAGGTTATGTTTTTAGTTTTTTTAAGTGGAAGGGGGAGAGTTAGGTGTTTCCCGCATGTTTTGTTTTCTTGCAAGCATCGGTTTTTCTTATTGGTCCCTTGAAAAACGATGGATAGAGGTTCCACTGTACTATATACGACTGCAATGCTTGTTTAAACATGTATAATCATTGTAAATGTATAACCTTTTCATTTATCATGTTATCCTTATAACTTGACCAATATCTTTGTACAATTGTGTATGGAAAAGATCCTACGGATGCAATAAAACAAAAAAATATTCTTTTATACTTTTTGAGCTTAACATTTTGAATATTGTATACCGGTACACAATTCCTGTGCAAGAATCATCTAAAATCACAGTGGTTAACTATATAGGCACAAATACAAGCCTATACATTATATTTTTTACTAAACATAAAATGCTTGTTCATGTAGGCCTATTAGAGTTTATATTGCTTGTCATAAAGAAAACAGGAATTTAAATGATTTGAAGAACTCAATTTTCATGTAATATATTGATCTATGGAGATATTTTAAAATGCATCGTTTGGACACCTTCCAATTCTGTTACTGCAAATGTAGCAC
Organism: Medauroidea extradentata; assembly: GCA_003012365.1. Taxonomy (NCBI): domain Eukaryota; kingdom Metazoa; phylum Arthropoda; class Insecta; order Phasmatodea; family Phasmatidae; genus Medauroidea; species Medauroidea extradentata. The sequence goes on along the minus strand of PNEQ01069069.1, from coordinate 14,765 downwards.
ACGCCATATGAAAGCATGGCTTAACATAACCTTGTATTACACTTACGTTCAGCAAATTTATCAACCTATGCAAATTTAATTCCTAACAGAACACTATGCCAACTTACAAAAACAATCTATGCCCGTTTCAAATTTATTTTGCTCGCATTTTGTTACACGTACCATAACCACAAAACTTTAGTTAGTCGCAATAACAGTCGTACGTAACCTCACTTCTATTGACAACTGCCACAGTACCATGTCGTGTAACCATGTGAACATGTTTTATTCGGAAGTTATTCACAGAACGTGTTTAAACAAAGCTGCCGCAACCTGTTTAACTTAAAGTCTTCACGGTGCTGTGTAACCGCAGGCTAAATCATTTATGATCATATGATTTAAATGAAAGCTTTTAATATTGTTGATGTTTTTGTTATTTAAAACTATTTAATGTCTGCAAAAGTACAAATTAATGTGCCCTATAATCTCTCTTAAGGTTGTAAACAAAAAAAAAATTTTATAAAAACATTTAATTAAAAACTACAATGTAGGCTAAGTAAAAAAAAAGATTTTAAAATGTTTCTAATACGGGATTAAATAATTAAATAAAGAATTATAGTTAGGGCAAGGGAATCATAACAAAAAACAGGCCTATCGTTACTCTTTTGTTCAGTTTTTGTTCTGCGTAATGTACATACAGAAAAACTTTAAGAAGTTTCTCAAGGGAATAGGATATTCAAATTTTTTAACAGGGAAAAACTTCTTAAAATGATTAATTTACTATTATGTATACAAATGGCAGTGGTAAACATAATTCAAACTTATTACGGGGGAAAACTTTAAGTGGGAACTACTTAACAGAGTTTTACTGCATTTAAAGTAATGAAACAGCCTACTGCTCAAAGCTTACCAACTAATAAATTAATATAAATGGAAACTATTTTCTGGAACACCTTCACAGTTATTAATGATTCAAACCAAACATTATTTTAAAATACACTTAAAAAATATGCAAACCTAGGTAAGATAGGCTTATTAAATAGGGAAAGTTCTGTAAGTTAATATAATTGCATACCAGGGTTTAAATCATCACGGTTGAGAATACATTGCAACTGTTGAGCTGACTTGTCCAGGCAGCTGGCTTTCTTCAGTGAAGACAAATCGTTGAACAGTTCTTCCCATTTTGCAAACAGAGAATAAGTTGCATTTGGAAAGGAGTTCTCAAAATCCAGCTCAATCTAAAAATCAATATCAGTACTATTTTAGTAATTTTAAATAAAATAGGAAAAAGTATTTTGTAGTTGAATCAGATGTAAACAATAATTACCAATGTGTAGCCCAACTTTAACTTCAATACTGCCCACTCTTCTATGAACTGTGCTACTGTAGTAGCTGCATTAGCAGGATTTGGCTTTCTAAGAGGGGTAGTATTTTTCCAGTGCCTCACTACATCAGTCCATGGTTCTTTGCTATTACGAAGCCATGCCACACTGTTTTTAATGTCATCTGCAACAATTACACAAAAAATTCAAAGTATACACATATTAATAGCTACACAAAATATACTGTTGTCATATTTTATGCAAGCTTCTTCTAAGTTCTGATAACATCTGCAAACACAGCAGTACAACATATAATTTCTAGCAAATTAAAAGCGTTTTACAATTTCCCGATTATGAGAATATAGAAGACATTAACAGTTACAAATAAATTTATTGTATAGCAATTTCCTTGGCTGTTTTGATAAAAAGCTTTCATTGTTGCACTTCAAATTGTTGTACATTAACTTACAACAAAACTTGACATGTTTCGTCACTTTGCTTCTATTCAACTTTGCAATGATTTTTACTAACATGCACTGTCACCTCCCTCTTGTAAAGTTTATATTCTCAGGGCACTCCCAGCAACATTCCCAACCTAAAATAGTAGGAGTGACTGATTTTCACACAATCTTTCAATAGAACAATCATTCCTATATAGCAATACAATAATGTAAGCCACATTATCTGCGAGAAAACAAAGATCATAATTAAATATTAGCTGTGTGTGAATATTCGAAAGTTTAAATATTTTTCGAATAGTAAATCTGAATTATTCGTATTCGAAAAACGAATACCAGATTCCCAAATTTCGAAGTATTCAAAGAGTTTCGAATAGTGAATTTTAAACAATTTTTTAATATAATCTGGGCAGGTAACAAGGCTATTTCTACTTACAAGCATAACGAAATTAACTGGATTCTCCCGTTTTGTGGATGTTTAAAGGTTAAAATAAATATACGGGAAAGAAGTGATATTCTTGTATATATTCAACATAAATATTTACATATTCACGTGTGACATCACATTCGTGGCCATAAATTACTCGTGCAGATACTCATCTATGTGTAGTGATACGCACTAACGGAATATCTCGATATACACAAGATGGCGGCAGCGGTGGTCTCGTCGACGTAAGATCGTGATCACCACGATCACGGCAGCGAAAGTTTGATGCCTACATAATTACAGTGCATAGATCTATGACAAGGTGTCTGTTCACTTTTAAAACAGCGAAGTATATTTGCATAAAATTTTGCTGCGGGTAAGTTAATAATTCTTATTTCAATTGAGTAAAGAAACAAAAAATATTGTGAATCATTACCGATGTCGCAAAAAGTGGGAACACGAATTAAAATGGCCAAAACGTGGGGAAACGTCATTTTCAGCTGTTTGGGTAGCCTGCAATTCCGAATTTAACGTGACAAAAGTGCAGATACAAAGTATTCGTTGGGATGAAATTATGGCGGTTCAAACTAGAACTTTATGTATAACTTAGCTAATATTGTGACCTTGGTAAATACTTATCATGTACCGCCCAAACTATTGATTTTAGAAATGAAAAAGGTGTCTATAATAGTGACGTCCTAAGTAGTCCTACATAAAAAAATTTGTTAGCTTAATTTACATTAGTTTAAGTTAGGTTACCTAACCTAATTTAAGGTTAGGTCTGGTTGCCTAACTTAATTTAACATAATCTAATTTAAACTTACCTAAATTAATGTAAACCAACCAAGCCTAATAAAAATATTTTTTTACATGATTACTTAGAATGTCACCAGAAACATTTTTTATCAGTAAACTATATGTCTAAAACCAATAGTTTTGACTGGTACACGATAAGTAGCTAAACTTGATATTTACTTTCTACGAATGTTTCCAAGTATAAAACAGACAGGAAGTTTCACTGTTATTTTACCAAAATTAGTTAGAAAAATTACTAGTCATTAGCATTACATTGTTTCCTACACACAAAGATTTAATTTCTCGTAGTATTGTAATAATTTACTAGGTACATATTAATTTTGCCTTAAAATTTCCATCATTAAATTCTTCCAAAAATATTACAGAAAAGTACTTTTTTTTCCGTCTTTATAGATATCAAGAAAAATGCTGCCTGCTAACTTAGTGAACACAAAACATTGCACCCATAACCTTCAAAATTACGTCCACCGAGTCATGTTGGTAGTCGTATTTAATTCACATAGCGAAAGCCAATATTAAACCAAGTCATTAAAATACTCGCAAATGAGCTGAGCGAGAACAGAAAAACTAAATAATTAACATTTTAATTTCGTGCCAACCACAAAGCATAACTAAAAACTACACTTCTGAAAGAAAAAAAAAAGTCACAGACCTTTTTTTTTTTTTTTTTTTCATAATTTTTTTTCCCCGCGTGCACAATGGAAAAACAATGTGAGACAATGATCAAAGTGCAGAATGTTCACCTTCTTGATGGTAAAATGGTCAGAAATTAATTGCTGAATGTCTTTTTGCACGCCCCAAGATACTTCACATTATTTAGCACAATTGTCATCATAGCGTGATTACTAAATATACACTATGCGAAAAAAACTCTTAGTGTCAATTTCAACCAGTGGAAAAATTTCACGACTACGCCGTACTAAAAACACGTAGACACAGCTAAAAAACAGGCATACACAATGTTGACATCACCATCTTACATAACAAATCTAAGTTTTTGATTGGCTACCAATGACAAATACGTACGAAAAAAACATGTAACAAAACTATTGCACACAAATTATTTATAATAAAAAGTGAATAAAGCATAAACAGGGTGGCTAGCAAAACCTGTGAAAAATATTCCCTGGCTTTCCCCTAACTTTTCCAGGTCAGCTGCTCTTATTTCCCTGACCAAAAAATATCAATAAAATTACACCACCTTGTATAATTAAACCAACATTTTTTTTGGTAAATATTAAGAATCGCTAACCATCGTGTACCAACCAAACTATTGATTTTAGACATATAGTTTATTTATGGAAACTGTTTTAGGGACGTTATAAGTAGTACTATGTAAAAAAACGTTTCGTTAGGTTGTTAGGTAAGGTAGCAAATGTTTTATTTAGGACTACTTCCAATGTCTTTCCTTACGTAAAATTTTTGGTAGGTTGCCTAATATAAAGTTAGGAAACCAAATTTAATGTTTGTAACCTAATTTAACTTAAACTAACATAACCTAACACAACTTAAACAAACTTAACCTAACAAAAAATTACGTAGGACTACTTATGTCTGTAGAAACATTTTTCACAATAAACTATATGTCTATAATCAATAGTTTGACCAGTAAACGATGAGTACTGATACTTAATATTTATCTTTTTTTGTGAAGCTGAATACTATTAATCGACGTAACTTCACCATGCAGAAATTATATATCTTCATTATTTACAAAGCAACAAAGTCCTAAGAATATTCAAATACAACAATTTTTAATTATGTTAATTCATTTTCCACTTTTAAAATGCTGTTGCGATAGAGAGAAAAGCTCTCGATACCAAAATTAAAAGCATTTAACAAGTTGTCTAAAAACAGATGTGTAATACCTGGTCACTACACCATCACTCTTTGAATCCCAAAAACATACTGTAATGTGCACTTGACGTTTTTGAGAAACTTTGTTCAATGATTCGTCAAAACAAACTAGGCCTACAACTTTCTTCCCCTCTAGCAATTAACTCATTTCATCCATGAAATACGACGTCAAGACCAAATGTGATGTAAAAACCTATCTTATCTCGCTGTAACAGAAGTTTCTTCGCTGTGACACTAATCTGGAAACATTGCTGTTTCACATTTTTAAATTTAAAAAAAGCATCTAGGCCTACCTTCACAGTTTAAACTCCCAGCCTACTTAGGGTTTTTTGCCTTCAATGTGGCTCATAACGGAACGCCGGCCCATTCTGCTTAAAGAAAAAATAACATTACACGAATTGCACCTTGCAGAGTTATCACCAGGAACTTCAAGATTCATTTAATAGTAGTAGAATCTGTAAACCAATACAGTCTCTTTCTTCCTGTTACAACTGATTTCCCTAAATTAATTACGTTATGGAAATAACAGGCATTTCCAGATATTTTTAATGCACTTAATCATTTTCATAAACACACACGAGATCACGTTATGCGGTAACTTTTTAACACACCACTGTCATTGCAGGAGCCAAAAAGCTCAGGCGTGTTCCTCCATTATGCGGTATGGTAGATAAAATACAATTTAAATGTAAATCCACGGACTTCAGACATCATGAGAAGATATTAATACTCGCACAAAGTAAATAAAAAAATATTCGCGCCACGCCAAGTAAACAACAAACAACCGACAACGATTACGAAAGTATCAGAATGCTGCTTGTTAAGAACAAAAGCGAACTGAGAATTCTATGTTGCCAAGTCCAGGCCTTCAATTTTTACTACGAACTCTTGGGGAAAAATACCACAACTGTTTAAAACCTACGTTATTAACTAAAACTTTATTAAAAATTACGACATTTTGCAAACGGTATGCAAGAAACACCACGAGAGAGTAATGTTTTACCACTGTGGAAACTTGAAAACATCACAACACATTGTCAGGGAAACCATTGTTCTGGCAACACTGGCGGGAACAACTGAAAATTCTGGTACAAAACGCCTAAAAATTCTTATTTGAGACAAAAATTGGTATCACACGTCAAATCCACTGATCAACACAACTACAATATCGGTACGAAAAAATATTATGGAACTATAAAATTGGTAATATACCAAGAAAATGGTACGTTGTGTTCGCGGAAATGTTCGTTTACCAAATTTTGAAATTCCGGTTTTTTTAGAGAATTCCCTGACTTTTCCTGACGTCTTAAATTCCCTGACTTTTCCCGGTCGCTCGCCACCCTGATAAAGCCGCTAAAATATCACACACATGGTACACCCAACGATACCTACATGTTATGAAGAACAGTCCCGTGCTACAGTACAAATGCCAGAATACCGTAGTATACCATGTTGGGGGCAAATAACCTAAAAAATAAAAAGTGGGACATTTGAATGATAAAGTGGGACGGCGGGAGGTACAATGGAAAAATGGGAGTCTCCCACCTAAACAGAGAGTTGCACATATGCATTTTCCATTGTGAACTATACTACACATCATCACTGTATATCTATAGCATCTATTTTTCCCCCTTTGTACGCGCTCTATATATTCACATAATCAATGTATATCTATTGCGTCTGAATAAAGTTAAAAAAAAAATTAAGACTTCTCATTGGACGTTCATATTAAGTTGAAGCCAACATTACAAAGGTTCACAGACTCTATGGTCATTTTTCAATTTTGTGAAAATATTTTTGAATTTAGCAAAAATAGCAAATCAAAATAACATTGTAATTAGCGAAATTCACATAATTACATTAATTCCAAAATGTGAATTTTTCCAACCCCTAATCAAGAGTACTTCCAGTAGGCTCCTTAATTGCCCTCTTAACCGTTCATCGAATTATCCCCAGGGTGGCCACCAAATCTGAATGTTAAAACTCATGTATTTTTCCTGGTTTTCAAGGTCCAAAATTTCGTTTTTCAAGGAATCTTCTAAATAACTTAATTGTAGGACTACACACATTTAATTACTATTGTGGGATCTAATGACTTACTGCAGACACACCCCAAAATACCACTACGTAATTACATACCTACACAAACATTTAAGTTACCCATATGACCACAATACTAAGAAATCATACATTTAACTACAAACCAAAGAGGTTAAATTTAACAGTTGGAAATCATTACAACATTCTATGGTTTTTATAGGCCAATGCAACACAAAATAACGTAATGGAGGATACACATGTAGGTGTATTAAACAAAATTGTCATTAAAACACTAACACTATACTGTTTATTTCAGCTGCAAAATGAAGATATTATGTAGGGGAAAAAAATTCAATTAATTAACGACAACTGAGAAAATTTTTTAAAGTCATATTTTAGGAAATAATGTCAGTATTAATATTTTCAAAGTACAAAAAATGGGATAGAGAATAACTTAGAACTTTAATTTTATTTTATTTCTGTGCACTCCGTTCGATCCCAAAACTGGGATATGAAGCATGGCAATAATAACCTTGAATGTGTTCATTCGTGTTTTGGCGTTATGTATTATTTCCTATTGAAGTTAACATGCAACAACTTTACCCTACTTGCTTTCACTATTTCTTGCCGCTGATAATATTTATGCTGCATTATGCCATTCGTTTCTCGTATTTTATGCGATGTGCGAAGAAAATCTAATGTAATTTATAACTCAGTATATTGTAATTAATTTCTGTTCGTAAAAAATTATTTCCATACAAACGACACTTTACTATAAACAGTTCACCACAAGACCAAAATGAATCCACATCCATCCTGGTCCATTTTGTTCTGGACCTCCAGGAATTCATGCAGAATTCAAGGATTTTCCTGGAGAAAAAAATTCACGCATATTTCCGGTTTTTCCAGAAATTCCTGGCAGGTGGCCACCCTGATGACCTCTCAAGAAATGAGTCACTTCTGTTAAGTTTCAATCTGAGCTGTCGACTTTTTGTTTTAATCCATTCCAGTTACATTTAACAAAGGCTGAACATTAAAAATGAAACAAGTATGATGATAGTATTATCCAAGACTTAAAACTGGACATAGTAAGGAAGCTGTCATGACTTGTACATAATGGAAACATATGTAAATATCTGCTAATTTAAGTGACTATCTGCATGTCTGTTTTAACTGTAAAGTAACCATAAAAATGTAAGAGATTTGTAAAAATTGCATTCCTATAGAAGTGTATTCTAGAGAAGGCTGTGCAAGTTCTGTATACAAAGTACTGTAAAACTAGTAAAATATGTGACTGGTAAACTACATTTTTTTTTTTCGATCTTCAAAGACTTCTTGTTTTGGGTGAGTCAGATCTAAAGAAAAACGTCTTTAATTAGACTACAAATTTCTGAAGCTTTGAATACAAAAAATTAAGTTACAATTTTTACAATAAACACCCATCTACATTTTCTTTAGATTTATTATACTGAAATCTAAACATTTTTACAACCCCTATGACAGGCAATGTAAGTCTACACTTTTAAAGCCATTTTCTGAGACCAGAACGATTCAAAGGCCTCAAAATCTTGTAGGCACAACTATGGTGGCAGGCCTACCACCCCAGAACAGAAAAGGGGATATTGGAAAATGTAACTTATAATGTATGCAGCGACTATACCATTTAATTGACTTAATTTTGCAAAACTCTGACATAACCAATGCTGTATGCTTTAGAATAAACATCTGAAATTGGAGAAATATTGCTACAAACTAGACTGTTAGCAAACCTTACACTCCCCACCATAAAATTGAACAGATTTCCGAAATGTGGTACATCCCAGGGGCGTCATTCCAGGTTTTATTTGGAGGGGGGGGCAAGATTTTTTGGCAACAGTGACCTTGTTACATCTTTTTTATTAACTAAGCATTTATAAATTAAAAAATTTAATAAATAAAACTTCCATTTCATGTGCTTAAGTTAGCATTATTTAAATAACAAAATACAAAAAATATATTTAATGCCCTTAAAATTCTAAATTCAGGGGGGGGGGGCATTTGACCCCCTGTCCCCCTAAATGATGCCCCTGGCACATCCGCAACAAGCATTACAATACATAAATACCAAAAAAACATCACTGGAAGTTAAACTAAAATATATTACCTGTAACAACAGCAGTTGGCTCTACTTCTTTCGTAGATTCTCTCCTGCCTGTTAAATCAGCCCTTTTAATGTCTCTCTTTGTATTTCTATACTTGTCAACTAACTTTCCTTTCGAAATGCCACTTCTGCCACTTAGACTGTCCTCCTTCCTCACTGGTGGGACATAATACGTTTCTTTGCGTTCATTTGGAAACAAAGCAACTATTTTGTCCCCTAGCTCACTGAAATCGTTGTTGCACATACACCTAAACAAATTATGTTAAAGCTGAGAAAAACTCCAAAAAACAAAAACTCATACAAAAGTTACACTGAAAACTCTTACATGATCACTTCCAAACCAGCATTTCTTGTTTACTTTACATATGTTCAAAGTCAACTGGGTGTTAGAACAGAAAGTAAAAAAAAATCATTACGCAAATATCTACTCAGCCACATCTTATTAATTGCGAGTCGGGTAACTGCATAATGATCATTTGTTACCAACCTCACATTATTAAAACTGATTACTCTGCTTAACATTATTTTTTACAACAGTTTGTTACTCCAACAGGGATACCAACTTCTAGATAGCCTCCCTCATCATTAGTCACCCCTCGCCTGGAAAAATTTGCATTTCAGTGTACACAAATACAGATTTTAGAGTTCTTGTATATGAATACTGTATATAACTGGTAGAAATATTATGAATATAAATACTGTTTAGGCACTTATATTTAAATCAAAAATTAAAAGTATGTGCCTTTGTTGGGGAAGGAGTTACAAACCATAGGCCCATATCACACCCTAAAACTTGCACATGATCAGAGACGAACACAGCCTTGACTTATTACACTAGGATTTGCTATTTAGAAGAAAATTGCAGCACCTCGTAAATGCCCTAACAAAGCAGGCACTAAGATTTTCGTGCAAAATATCACACAATTCTGCCAGGGTAGGTCTATGTTTAATCCTTAATTTCTGTATCAGGAGGGAAAAAAAAATAATATCTTCTGTTTTTAAAATTGTCAGCTAAACAGTGATTATTGCAGTTATTATTTCCGCTTACGTAAAGACAAAAGAGGTTTAAGGCCTAGCTGACACAACCGGGCACTGTTACACATTATTTTGGTCTAGGCCAGGGGTGACCAACCTTTTCGAAGTAATGGCCCAAAAGTTGAACCAAATCATATCGCGGGCCACGATAAAAAAAAATTCACGTCAACTACATTTTATGAGCTGAACGTTAAGTACTGTTTTACAGTAGTATAATAGAGAAATAGTCTCCACAGTATTTATATAAGGAGTGTTGCCAAATATGAAACGACTATTTAAATATTTTTGCTGTCAGTGTAAGTAACTTAAGAAATATTATGCAAACGCTTCAGCTTATCGCGGGCCGTTTAAAATGCATTGGCGGGCCAGTATTTGACCCACGGGCATGGGGTTGGCCGTCTCTGGTCTAGGCCTATACTAACATTAATTGGCCCTTAACCATGGAAAACTTACCACTTTGAACCTAGAAATGACACATACAGTTCCTCACGCCACCAATTTCACAACAGCTGCTAATATACATACACACATTTTTATGAGCAATTACGGAATCTGTAAACATGATCCTAAATAAATGTCCAACGTCGGCTAATTACGTTAATGGTATTGGTAAACAACATTCCAGCAGTTACGACATTATGTGAATAATTTGCATTGATAAAAACAGAAGTTAATGATTCTGTATCAGTCTTAACTTTCCCGAGTTTGGTTACATTTTAGAAGCTATGCGTTGACTGCAATAGTCATAACCACTACTTTAAACAGAAAAATTACAATTGCAAAACGTCTGACACCTCACCGACTTTTAAACACTGCTACACGCTTACATCAATCAGAAACCGCAATGTAGAAATTTTTTCTCTTCATGATCAGGCATTTATTCTCAGCTTCACTCAACAGCACCATTGATTTGTATGAATATTGTCATCTTTCAAGATCATTTAATACAATAAACACTTTGTCCACAGGCAACGCAAGCTAAAACACAATGTAAACATCAGTGTTTCAGAGATGATGGTCAGGCTGCATCTGTGTGTGTGTGAGACACAAAAACTATGACGAGCTAAGGGTGCAGCCAGCCGGCGTATGCTATGCAGAGGTCGCCCCTATGCGGAAGCCACACAACTTTCATGCAACACTTAGCTGTTAGTAATTTTCCTACGAGACTTTCAGCGGTGACCATACAATTTTATTTATGGGTAACGTTATTTAAGGTCTAAGGCACACTTCTATAGTTTCGTTTTTCAAATCCAGTCAGTTTTCATAGACATGGTTGTCTGAAAAAATCAGTTCTTAGCCATTTTGATGGGCCCGAAAATCGTTTCTTAATAAAATAAACTTGACAAAATTCTAAAATTATTGTTTGAAGTATGTGTTCTCGTAGATATATAAATGTAATGAGAGCTAAGTAATTCCTTCGAAAAAATAATAATCCCAACGCAGATATATTTCACTCTTAAAACTGACGTGGCAACAGTGTGGATATAGGTTGGTCCCTCGAAAAATATGATTTGTTCAATGCAAAAAAACTAGTACATATGTATACAGGACAGCGTAAAAAATACTACCACGGGTACCAAAAAACTGGCACAACCCAAAACTGGTTACGTCCAACGTATTTAGTAGCAACGCTGTACGGAGTAGACGAAACAAGAGCACAGCGCGCACCAACTTGTCCACCGGGCGAGCCAAAATAAAGGTGCATTCTTCACGTACCAAAGCACACAATATAATTTACAATTGCATAAAATAAGGGACATTGCTCTCAAATCACCTTGTCTGCCAATTATAAATTAAATTTAAAAAAAAAAAAAAAGAGCACAAGCGATTTTTGCCTACTTTGCAGTGCATCTGTAGAATGATATACACTGTCCGGAGAATCGTAGTTGAAACCTTCTGTCCGTAGAAACTACGGAGAATCCATAGATGTTGGCATCCCTGCTCCATTGCTCATAAACACCTTTTGTCAATTCTCAGTCAAAAACAGTTTAGACCGTATCTTGTATCATACACATAGTATATCATGCACATAGTATCCATATACAACACTCAAAACTAACTACCAACAATGAAGGGTCTGGTGCACAACCAACACTTTCTACAAGCTACTACACAGTTGCAGCTTTCCTCATAACATATTTGAAATTTATAATTTTGTTCTAGTATGATAAAATCTTTTCCACTCAAAAACCAATAGAAAAAATGTTAAAGCGATTGAAAATATAAAATGAACTGCCTTGAAGGATAAAAAATGTATGAATACAGGCAAGTGCCACCTCTCAGTAGGTACAACTAGCTTTCTAAAACATTTGGATAAAATCACGCCATAATGAAATTTTGCTGTATCTATACACGTGGATTCACAATGTCAAACGTGTGTGAACTACAACAGACCCTTGCAATATTTTAGCACAGTCCTACGTACATGTGAAGGTCTTGAAACATGTGATGAATAACGATTTCGGTCAAAAGACCTCTCGTTTTACGGCATAAGATTTGGTTATTTTGATAGTCAGCCAGCACAAATTTTCCTGATGTACTGTCATTCAAAAGCTTATCCAGATCTAAATTCGTGACTGGTGAGAAAAATTTCTTTGCTACTGCAACATTTCGTTCGTTTCCTGATGCCCTTTTCCGTGCCTCTTGTTCTACGTTGGATGGCTGGCACTCTACAGACTCTTCAATGGGCCCAAACTCAATGTTTACAGGTTCAACTTCCAATTGTTGAACTGATATCTCTGGCAAAGTCTCTACAGCAACTACACTAACATTTGCCAGAGGATCGATAGTCTGTTCCTTCCAATGACGATAATCCTCCAATTTAAAGGTAAATTTTGCTCTGATACCAATTTTTGGTATTAATTCTTTGATATCATCTTTAGAAAGGACTTGGAGTGCTTCTTTATTAACTTCATTCTCTAAAGACAAAAAAAAATTACAGTTGTTAAAACCCAAATATAAGAGATGGAATAAAAAACATATGAAGGAAATCATAGTCTGTCTCATGAAAGAATTCCATTTTTTTACAGTTTTGAAGGCTATCATTAGTACCAATTTCTGCAGGAAATTACTTTCAATTTTGATAAATTGCACAATTTGAGACCCAGCTAAATGTGTGTGTGTGTGTGTGTGCAAAAGTCACATATAGCAGAGGAAACCACTGCTTATTTCATGAAACAACTCAAAAAATAAATGTCAACACAGTTGTCAAAAAGTGGAATTCTTTAATGAGACAGACTATAATAATAAGCTGCTGATAGCTGAAAGACTTAACAGAAATTGCATAGCTGCCTACCTCAAGGATTCAGAAATAGTACAATTTTTAAAATTATTATACTTGTTTATAAACAAGTTGCACATTCAACATGCAGTGTATGTGTAAATGCCATTAAATTACTTACCGGTAAGCTATTTTATGATTACCTTATAATGGAATACTACACTGTCTACTAATCAGTAGTAGTATTGCATGAAAAATAAATTTAAAACCTACTAAATACTGTAATTAATCACGATTCATAAAATTATGTTGATATTTTTGACCAGTCATGTGTTGTGTCAAGGTGTATGTATTACATGGCCTCCCTATCATAAAGTTAACAAACTTACCAGGATAATCACTGAATTTATTTTACTGTAGTCCTACTCTGCTGTACCAACATAAACACAGCTCATAATTTTACTACGTATTAGAAATCTGAGCTACTCTAGTACGTTGTAGTTTTGGTTTCTGCAAGTTTACCAACAGAAAGTGTATTTTAATACTCAAAGATTACACAGTTTTTAAATTATGTATCTTTCAAAATTCCATAAATGCACAAATAATTCTTACAGAGAAACTATTAGGCAATTCAATCACACATTGCACTTTTAACCACCACTCACTGACACTGTAAATACTTTGCGATTGAGAAATAAACAGCACATAGTTGAATGTGCAGATGTGAGAGTAGGTAGTTACTCAATTATACAATATTAACAGCTCATACTTATAACTTCAAACAGTTCCAAACATCCACATGGTTTTACAATTTTATAAAAAAGTATTTCAAAAACCTACAGCATTATATTTTCCAGACATGAAACATGTTATATTCCTACATTTAACTTATATTAAACACATGACAATCTATACAGCAAGGTCCCACACTGAAGTACACCATCACAATAACAAAATTAATTTAAGCATGGCAAAAAGCTTGTTTACAAAAACACCACCCAGCTACACAGACACGAGTTTCCGTATTTGCAGGGAAATATGACCTTGACGTTTTCTTGGAGTAAAGTCCACTTTGCACCGCTTGATGGGTATTCTTGAGCAATGACAACATGGAAATGGTAAACTCGAAAGTACTTTAGTTTAAACATTCTTAGTCTTAGGGTGGGATTCATAGTCGTAACTTAAGCAACTTCTTGGTCAAGTCGTTCTCGTATGACGTCACAAATGCCTATTCAATGTCATAAACATTTCTTAAGACCTTTCTTAAGCAATTGGCCTCGACGAAGACAATCTTATTTTCTAGTGACTTGAGAGCAGATATTTCTGTTGCATAGTCACTGCTTGAGAAGGTCGTGTTGCATAGACGTCGAGGTTCTTCTTAAGTCTGCAAACAAGACTGTCTTGGCCAAGTTCACTCGCGAGACGACTTAAGACGTCAAACAAAGTAAATATAGGTAGTTTTTGCTAATGG
>PNEQ01069068.1:0-24418 GCA_003012365.1 Medauroidea extradentata | reverse complement strand
GTTTGGTGTCTCACACTGTCGTAGAAGAACAGGTCTAGACACTCGCCTATCTAACAATGTATTTTGCTTGACCCCCTTGTTGTTTGGCTGTAGTTCAAGTTACCGAGAATGTCGTACTTTTTGGCGCTGTTTTCCGGGCGGTCGGACTCAAACTCCGTCCACTTTTTTCCATTGTTAAATTTATAAAGTAAATAAAGATTGCTGGGGCCTTTTCTTAAATTTGTGAATGAAGAAAGTATTTCATAAATTTATAAAAAATACATTTTGATAAATTTTTAATCTTAGCGGAAAGGAAGTGGGCGGAGTTTAGTCCGACCGCCGTAACATCAGCGCCAATAAAACACAATATTCTCGGTAACTTGGTGAACTACAGCCAAACAACAAGGGGGTCAAATATCCAGGCGAGTGTCCGGACCTGTTCTTCTACGGCCGTGGTATGTCAGTTGGTTCAAGTGGCGTTGACCTACATAAAACTGCAAAAAGTAAATTGTGACGTTTACTACAAGTCATTACGCAGAAACTATGGAGATAAGAGCACAATTTAGTGACAATTTATGTTTAAAAAAAGTATCTTACATGAGTATAAAAATAAAAATATGACGTTGGAAATGGCTGTGTACAGTGGCCTTAAAGTGTGCAGCTCATCAGTTGACTGTCGCGGACCGAACTGTGATCGTCCTGACTTGACAATCGCTAGGTAGATACTCCCCTCATTAGCATAACGTGTCCTCTAACCAAGGACCACACCGGTAGGCCTGAGCTGTTCCGCCCATTCACATCACCGCATAGACAATAGCGAGCTGTCTTGCCTTCATCACGCCACTCACATACACACAGTCATGCACACTGTATTAATATTCCGCGCTGTATTTCCATACTGCTTAGCTACATTACTCGGCGTTGATTGAGCGGGTGTGTTATCTAAAACAATAGCTACATTAAGAGCTTGTATTATATTATAATTACAGCGGCTTTCTTAATTTACGCCCTATTCCATCTGGACTAACTATCCAGAAGCCTCGCCTACCACGGGCTTAAAATATGTTGCAGCGTGTTCGTAAGTACGTTGGTTTTTTTAAGAAACTATTCCACATATGCCCAATGTGTCTATGTACGAAGAGAAAGGACACACCAAATGATGACTGAAGAGTCAATGCAAAACATCACGTCGATTAGAAAAATCATTTCGGAGCTCCTCAAAATGGCTAAAAACGGCTTTTTCAACCTGTTATATCTGAAAAACTACTCACGGGATTCGTGTGAAAGTACTCTACGAACATGCAATGGACATTTTTTTTTTTTTTTTTAATTTTTCACCAATAAAACGATGGGGTCATAACTGAAAGTGTGAGTCAGGCGAGTTATCTATAATACCACTGCACGCCATTTCAATGTCTTACGGTAGAGGTGATACCGCACCAGATAAACCGGTCAACATCGCCCTTGGTGCCGTGCCTCACCCACACAAACACACGGCCAGTAGGCGGGCGCCTTCAATAAGCGTATTTTCGTATTTTGTCCCCTCTCCTTTTTTTCCTCTCATAATAAATAGTAGGATAGTAGCCATGACTGCCATAGTAACAACGAAAACTTAGGTGTAATTCACCAGGCCCTCTTGACGTACTTTTTTTTTTTTTGTTACAGTTGTCATTTACTATTCAGAACGCTTATACAAATTACGTTGGCTCATTGTGATTATTGGTATGCGAGTTTCTGGGTCAACGACGGCTGCTACTGTGGCTTAAATTTTATTTGAGTTTTATTGAAATTGGTGTCTTGCATAGTTCGCGAAGTATGTTTGGTTTCTTCATTTATAATTTATCTGTGTATTTTCTCCCCCCCCCCCACACCCCCCTCGAAACATCTTGTATGCACTGAAATAAAAATATTGTAGAAAGTCTCCCCTGTAGAACTGTTTTAGTAGTGTGAACAAAATGTTTTTGTGGTGATCACAAAATAAATTTTGTAAGGTAAATGCCCACAAAACATTTTGTATCTGCCAAAAATGTTTTTCCATGTGTATGCAATATGCTTGTAGACTGTATGTTTCATGGCATTTAATCGAGCTTTAATCTTACTATTTTGTCGTGCAGTTACGATTTTTTTCATATACTCGTGTACTGAAGAAAAACGTGATTCAGAGAGACTGTAATTAGCATGCTGTTATGTAAAACTAGTGCCCATTGGGTAATTAATTCGTAAGTAATCGTGGTAAACAAATTCTTTGTTTTGATGCAGTAAATTGTGTTGCAGTAAAAAAAATGTGAACGATTTAATTGCGCTTAAATGGTTGGCCCTGTTTGTATAATCAAATGGTATAGATTTTACTAGTATGGCTTTAACTGAAGACGTTGTGTAACTAAGTAGAACAAAAATAATTAACAACAGTTACGTGTAATCCGACATACTAGAGCCACTTTACGTTGAAAGGTGCTGCTATTGGCTTAATAGTTCTGAGTTCTGTGCGGGACATTTTTGTTATTCCAGCCATTGGTTATCCGTCGGGCAGTAGAAGTGCGTGGAACTGTAAAATCATGCTTAGTTGTTCTTTGTTGCAAGTATGTGTAACGTATGCCATATACTATCTATGTGATAATCTCACTATTAGCTGTTGCGTTCAGTCCGACGTTCACTTCTACACGTATTCGATGAGTATGCTGAAACGTGAACCTAAAATGTGTCTGTCCATCCCGCCGAGCGGTGTACAAAGATTAATACGTTACAAAATTGTTTGAAAACCGCTCAGCTTGCGTAAGTTACGTCTGCTTACTAATAGCATTCAAAGAACATTACACACGCGTATATACATTTCCGGTCCTCCATTTATGTCTCAATTTCCTTTTTTTATGCTTCACGAAAATGGATATTTCAGTGGTCCTTTTTATGTGTGAAAATCTTGGCGCAGAATCTTTTCAAAGGTATATGTGTGTACAATACGTCTTTATGTTTAATACTACGGCATAAAATAATAGGGTCAGCACCGAATATCTCGTATATATGAGTTGTCGGCGATAAGACTGCGCGCCAACTGACTTGAGCCTAGAGGCTAAGGTAAGGCGTGATGCGCATGCTGTGTCGTCCTTATCGCTTCCGCACTTCTACGCCTCGGAACGTACAAAATACGTTCACCCAGGCGACCATATTATGAGTGGGCTTTTGAAATGTGCTCTGGTAACAGCAAACCAATTCTAGCATGTTGTGATGTGGCGAGGCTGGCCGTGTGTTTGAGTGAGGCACGGCGCCAAGGGCGATTTTGACCGGCTCATCTTGCGCGGTATTGTCTGTATCGCAAGACACTGAAGCGGCTTGTACTGGTATCGTAGATCACTCGCCTAACTGACACTTTCAGTGGTGACCTCATATTTTTATTGGTAAAAAGTTTTAAGCAAATTTCATTGCATGTTTCTAGAGTAGTTTCACAAGAATCCCGTGAGTAGTTTTTCAGATACAACAGGTTGAAAAGGCGGTTTTTAGCCATTTTGAGGAGCTCCGAAATGATTTGTCTAATCGACATAATGCTTTGAAATGACTCGTAAGGCATCGTTTGGAGTGTATTTTCACAAGAATCCCGTGAGTAGTTTTTAAGATACAACTGGTTGAAAAAGCTGTTTTTAGCCATTTTGAGGAGCTCCGAAATGATTTGTCTAATCGACGTAATGCTTTGAAACTACTCGTAAGGCATCGTTTGGAGTGTATTTTATTTTCCTGCATAGACACACTGGGCATATGTGGAATAGTTTCTTTAAAAAAAAAAACTATTTACTGACACGCTGCAACACATTTTAGCGCGTGGTATGCGAAGTCCTTAAATGTTCGCGAATGAATTTGCTTGATAGTTCTGCCACGGAGTGGTACGCAACACATTTTCGAAGTGGCTTAATAATTCATGCCGTGTTCCTGGAAACTAGCGACGCTGCCGACGACAGGTTGTAAATTTAGTTTCAGTCAGTCATTTTCCGGTTTCGTCTTAATTGACCAGGTAACGTTGACGTCAATCGCAGCACCTACAAATTGCCATCGCAGTTTCTACTTTATTTTAATGGCGAAAGTCGTTTGATTTTGTATTATTATTTGCAGAGCGACTATAGCTTAGAATTTTTTTTTTTTAAGCTAAGAATGACGTTCTGTTTACATGAGTTTTCTAATTTATATTTACAAAGCAATAAATCGTATTCTTAAAAATGTTTCAATTAATTTACTAGTTGTAATTGATTGCCTTTCGTCGTATACTTGTGAACGAAATTCATATGTAGACGACGACCTACACGTGTAATTTTTGCCCTTGATAAAAAATTTTACCGTACAACGCCGAGAAACTCCGGTGGGTTATTTCTG
Organism: Medauroidea extradentata; assembly: GCA_003012365.1. NCBI lineage: Eukaryota > Metazoa > Arthropoda > Insecta > Phasmatodea > Phasmatidae > Medauroidea > Medauroidea extradentata. The sequence continues at coordinate 20,083 of PNEQ01069068.1, read as the reverse complement.
ACGAAAAATGAGACTAAAAAGCATATAACACATGTTCCCCTAAAGTAGTGGTTAACTAAAGAACGTTATTTAAATGGTTTTCTTAAGCAAACAAAACTTGGCTTGCTGAAACTCGGTTCACGCAGCCACATTAAAAAATAACTTATGTATCTGGTGCAGTAACGGTTTAGTAGGCCTATATATAGTCCACCGCATATAAGTATTCCATTTTTTAAACAGTTGTGTTGGCATTTATTGATACAGCTGTTGCGATTAAATAAGCAGTGTTTTCCTCTGCTATAAGTGATTTTTGCAGAAAAACACTGAGCTGGCTCTCAAACAGTGCAATTTATCAAAATGAAAGGTATTTTCCTGTAGAAATGGGCATTATTACGTGAGACAGATTATAGCTTTTCACGCCTATTATTTTTCACGTGAATGTGCTTTACTTATTCTCAATGTGTTTATTGTAGAACGAATACTTCGAACTATGCTAATGCAGCACGCTCACCAGAAGCAACCATGTTGGGCCAACGTTGAAAATTGGTTGGCACCGTTGGCCTTACGTTGTGGTGGAAAACACACGTAAATACGACGTTGGGGCAATGTAGCATGCCAGCAAATATGTTCGAACATTTATTATTATGCAATGAATTAGCAACATTCTGAAAATAGTTACTTTAAAGTAGAAAATGTGTGAATTTATAGGAAGACAAAAATACCATTAAAATTTTTTTTTGGTTGAATGTTGGCAACACGTTGGTAAACATACTGTTGGGATTTAGTCTGTATAATCACATTGAGCCAACGTTGCAAAACCAGTATTTTACTCAAAGAGTTCAAAATCACGTTTTTAAAGTACAACATAACCAGTCATTCAAGTTTATTAGATAATAATAAGGTTACGTAGTTTAAACAATTAATTAATATGATGTATTTTTGTTTTGTTGGTTATACGTTGAAACAATGTCGGAAATCCAACTGTTGGATAATAGGTTGTCCCCAGTATGTTGGTCCAACTTTGCATAACACACATTATGTCAACCACAGAAAATATTTTATATGTAGGTTGGCTGAGCGTTGGTAACATATTGGTAACCATACTGTTGGTGTTATATATAGAATTGTACGTTGAACCGACATTGCTCAAACAGCACATTTTTATAAAAAAAATCCTAAATACGTTTAGGAAGACACCAATGATCATTGTAGTTAGCAAAATATGATACTGATAGTATATATAAAAATTCTGCATTCTATGTAATATATTATAATGTTGGTTACGTGTTGGAAAAGTGTTGAAAATCCAACGGTTTGATATTGGTTGTTTTCAGTATGTTGGCCCAACGTTGAATAACCCATATTATGTCAACCACAAAAAATTATTTGTATGTAGGTTGGTTAGTGTTGGCAATGAGTTGTTAAACATACCGTTAGTGTTTGGTTATGTAATTTTACATTTGGCCAACATTGCTTAGCCATAAACCTGACATAATTACATCAAATACTCTTTCTCCGTGCATTTAATAAAATATGACAATGATTACTGTGTGCGAATTATGCTTTTCTTTGAAATATATTATGTTGGTTACATGTTGGGAAAATGTTGGAAAATCAGCATTTGGGTGTAGTACGTTTTCAGTACATTGACCAAACGTCACGTAGTCCACGTTGTGCCAAACACAGAAAGTATTCATTTGCTGAAGGTTAGCTGAACTTTATCAATTTGGTAATCAGATAGACTCATTAGGCCTCTTTAATTCTTTTTTGGCAAATTCTGCAATTTTGCAATTTTAGAAAACGTTAAAAATATTGGTTGGTACCGTTTGCAATACGTTGTGTTGGAAAACACATGTAAATACAACGTTTGCGCAACGTAGTGTGCCAACTAAAATGTTCAAAAATGTATTATTATTGGGATTAATTAACAACATTCTGAAAATAGTTTTATTATATCAATAAATGTGTGAACATATTGAAAGACAACAATTTTGTTATTTTTTAATTTATTGGTTGAATGTTGGGAACAAGTTGGTACACATACAGTTGGGGTTTGGTATGTATAATTACATTGGATCAACGTTGCAAAATCAACTGTTTACGAAAAGAGTTGAAAATCACTTAAAAATATATAACATAACCCATAATCGATCATAAATGTTCGTAAAGTAATAGGGTTGCTTTGATGGAAAAAATATATTTGTGTGATTTTTGTTCTGTTGGTTAAATGTTGGGACAATGTTAAAAGTTCAACTCTTGGCTAATAATGTTGTTCCCTACATTAAGCCAACCGCAGAAAATATTTTGTATGTGGGTTGACTGAAGTCTGTAACCGCAGCGTTGTCTTTAGGACTATAATATTATACATTGAACTAACACTGCTGAAACAACACATATGTTTATAAAAAAAATTCCAAATACTACATAAAAAATAACACAAATGCTCCTTTTTTTAAATTGATATTTATGTTGGTTACATGTTGGCAAAATGTTGAAAATAAAACGGTTGGGTGAAGGTTGTTTTCAATAAATTTGGTCCTACGTTGTATAACCCACATTATGCACACCATGGAAAGTCTTTTATTTGTAATACGGCTGACGTTGGCAACAATTTTGTAAACAATCTCCCCCTTGACACAAATTGTGTTTCTTTTTAAAAACAACTCCGTTATATTAGAAAATGCAAGAAAATATTAAAGACAGGTTTTTTTTATAAATTTTAATTTGTTGGTTAATCGTTAGGTAAAAGTTGGTAAACACATCGTTGGCAATAGGTATGCACATTTACGTTAGGTTAACGCTGCGTTACCCATAGTAGGCCAACCTCTGAAAAGATTTGATATGTAGGTTGCCTGTACATTGGCATTGTTAGTCAACATATCATTAGCACAATATACATTTATATTGTTGTTCTGAGTTAAACTATTCTAAAATTTTCATGAAATACTTATTTACTTTTCATATATCAATAATTAATGTGTGATAGCATAGAGCACTGTGTAAGGCTTCTAATGACAAGGACTCAAACATAATCTCTGATTGTAGTTCGAATCTACCCGATTATGGTCGAAATTTTTTGTTGATTTTAATAATTTTGTAACCCATAAGAACTCTGAAAATAAAATAATTGTCAATATCATGTTTAATTTGCCTTTTGTATAGTAAATTTTGTGTTTATTTTGTAGAGAAACGTTGGTCCAACGTCCGTAAATGGTTGGCATTTCGTTCATTACACACCCTATTCCAACAATCCAAAGACGTTGGATCAATGTAGGAAGTTAGTAAGAATCCAACCAAAATATAAAGTTGTACCAACATAATTTTACATATTTCAATGCTGAGCCAACGTTGCATGACTACGTTGGGCCAACTTTGGTCGAACGAGAAGTTGCTACTGGGGCTTATTAGCAACATTATTTTGGGGCCTCTTAAAATTGCCAAATCGGCTTTCTTTAGACAGCTGTAACACCTTAAATACCACCCGACTCGTAAAGTACAAAAATTTAAACCTTCTGTTTTTACACATACTATCCACAAATAAAATTGTTGATCGCCCCTTAAAGTTACATAGGAGAAAGACTGCCTGCAGTTTAGCGCGCCGCGAATAGGGGCGATACGGTTGTCGACGAGCACGACAATCTGACCCTTATCGCTACCCTGTCTCCACGACTCAAACCCAGAATGAAACAACCCATACGTAGACGTCTTAGGATTAGGACTGACAGACTTCACTATCTTGGATTTTTTTTTTTTTTTATAAAAGGATATTTTTCTAAATTCTCTTTCTTTGAAGCCAAAAACGCGTAAGTACAGGAAACTATTGATGGTACACTTACACTGTCGACTACGTCGTACTATAAGCTGATCTACAGAAAACTATATGAAACAGCAGTTTTATTTTTAAGCATGTAATTGATCCAAGTGTATTCCACGCGATCACAGCGCCGGAACGCCCAGGTCTGAAGGTCAAGTATTGCGTACCCACACCGCCTGACTCGTCGCTTCTACGCGCAGTCACTGATTGACGTGCAGGGTTCTTGTCAGCGACTCGCCTGAATGTAACTTTAAGGTAGAAGTAGCGTGGTTTCTTGTGGACCTCTGCACCTGACTGATTTACAGTATGTACAGATCGTTTAAACTGTTAACCGAAACTATATGAAAATGTCAAAGAGGAGGAGCAATTTAAATTGTACTTGAAAGGGGAATGCTTATTATTTGTAACACTGCGAAAAATCCGATAAATTCAACTTTCAAAAATAGATTCTTTATTTTTAGCAACGGAAATATCGTATTTCCATTGCGGTTGCTTCAGTAACAAAACTTAGTGAGAGAATTCTTTCTTCAAGACGATTCTTCACAATAACTCATATTCCTATACGAATAAGCTGTAAAATTGTTTTATAAACGAAAGTCCGAATATTACCTTACCTACCAGCAGGAATTATTGCATGGATTAACATAAACACTGTTTTCTCACAATGTGCAGTTCAATGGAATTACTCAATAAAGACTTCGTTAGTACATTTTTAAGTCATGTTAAAATCTAATTAAGGAATTGTTTGCATTGTTATAAATGATAAGCAATTCTGTTTTATAGAACAACTTAATTGTACCTTTCTGACAATTTTCATAGTTTCGGTAGCTATTTTTAACGAGCTCTGTACATTGTACAGTCAGGTACACTGTTCCACTTCTACTTTTTTTGTGGGAAAAATTTTTTCAAGCCTTAAAACCGTAACACCGTAAAACAGTTTCCCAGTTTTCTTGAAAACAATTTTACTATAATGGTTAATTTTTAAAGAATGCAATTTGTATAGTTTTAGTTAATTATTGAATAAAGAAATTCTCGCTCATCGTATTAATTAGCCGAAACCACATAATATTTGTAAAGTAAATAATTTCACTACATACACAATTTCCAACAAACTGCGAGACGGTTTCATGATAAATGCTATCTTTCAGTGTCAGAAATATAATTGTTGCAAAAGTAGTCTAAATGAGGGGCCACCACGCTACATTGTTAAGATCCTGTATTGTTTGGGAAGGATAATGCAGCTCAAAACAAGTTGCGTTCCTAAAAACAACTCTTAAGTTCCTATGTAGGATAATTTTGTTCAGTGGGGTCAAACTGCAAAAGACTATATTCGACAGGACCCTCGATATGGAGTAGACAGAGGTCAAATGAACAGCGGGCAAAATTTGCTATGAAAACAACTGTTATAGCCAGTTTCATTCTTCCTGGATAAGAATAAGTAACGGGATTGGAAAATGGAAACTCACCTTTAGGCGTGTAACGATTCTTATAGGCCTACTATGTTCGCAAACAGATGCAATTTAGACATGTGGAGTGGATTTTTAATAAACTGACTTTCCTTGAAGGTCTGCACAGCAGGCGGAACTATTAAGGTGGCCGCGTGTTTGAGGCTCAGGAGTGACGGAGCTATAAGGACGACCTTGCCAAGTGTGCATCAAATGCCGCATCACCACAACGAGTCACGTGCTGAAATAGTGTGCAAGATTCCCACCGATCCAATTTTACTATTAGACTTTTAAGGGTGCATGGTAGATAAATGAACGTTGAAAACATAAATTGAATTGTACACTTCTTTCGAAGACAATATGGATAAAATAGAAAACGACAATCATAGAAAATGATATTTGCCAATTTTATGAGTAAATATTTGTCCAGCAATACTAATTCGTGGCGCCACTTAAAAGCACGAGGTTCCGGCGTCAGAGATTGTGTCTCAGAAGTTCGTAACAATATATTGTCTAAGTTTTTTTTTTTTTTTTTTTTTTTTTTTTTTTTTTTTTTTTTTTTTTTTTTTTTTTTTTTTTTTTTTTTTTTTTTTTTTTTTTTTTTTTTTTTTTTTAATTGGCTTCAAGAAACCTACAGTTATAGATTGATGCTTTTAAATTTGAATTATGCAGCACGCTTTCTTAAGCTGTGCCAGTATACACAGTTGTATTAGTAGAAAATATGCTGCAAAGTTCAGTGCACGATTTTATTCTGATCTTTTTTTGACATACATACAGTTAGTATATTTTGAAGTACAACAGTCTGAAAAGGCTGTTTTTAGCTGTTGTTGGAGGGCGTAGAAACAATGTTTTAATGAGCATCGTGTCTTTAACAATTGCATTTCGTCCTTCTCCGAAGTGTATTTTCTTTCGTTCGTTGGCACAACGGGTGCATGCGGAATAGATTAAAAAAAAAAAGTATTTCCATGTACATTACAACACATTTGAAGCGCATGGCAGGCGGCACTCTTAATTTAATATTATGTTTCGTAGTATCGCTGGCATTAGTGTTATTTTTAGATGATGTAGCTGAGGCGGCTCATCAAAGCGGGTTGTCGCAGGCGTGGGCGGAACGCGTGCGCACACCCACTGACGGCTGGCCCTGCTTGCAAATGAAGCACACAATGGTCGCAATTACTGTCGCGATGGCGCTCTCTGATATGCCGGCCTGATAGTGTGTGGCGAGTTCGCAAGGTCTCTGCTTCTCCTCACACCCCTTACCAACACTCTCACTCAGCCCAACTTCCCTTACGCAAGTCTACACCCGGGTGCGTCATATTTAGATAGCTTTGTAACACTGCTACATTAAATTTACCTTTTTTTTTTTTGGTCTAATGAAATTTTTCAATAATAATTAAACCGTATTTTAATGCTTGATTACAAACTACAGTATGGTACCTATAAATTGTTGACTTACAGACGTAAGTTTTATGCTCAATGTATTTGCAAAATTAATGTTTGTTACCAGCATTTAATTCCGTCAATAAGTATTTATTTGCAATTTATCTTACAAAATATAAAGAAATGTGTGCAGTAAAAATTTGTAAAGAAAAATATTTAAAGATTAATTATTTTTCATTTTTACCTTAGTATACTCTTTTTTTTTTTTTCTTTCGTTATCGTCGATGTTGATATTTGATAACTCGTTATTCAGCAATCTTGGTATTGAATATCTAAGTCATTATCAGCATTATTTGTTTCTGCCTCTGTAAAAACAAATAACATAATTAGAAAACGAATAGCTACAATTTTATGATAGAAATTTTTAGTTAAAGCGAAATACCTTAATTTTGTCAAGCGATTCAGTGACGTAAGCCGGTAATTGATCTCCATCGAACCAGTTGAGTTAACGTTTTGACTTTACCACTGTGGACAGCATATACGATGTCTTCACAATAAGTTTTGATTTGCCGAGTACATTGAGGGTTGTTGTTTGCGTTTTCTGTTTCTACCGGCTGTCAGAGTGGAATAAAGATCCATTAATTCTTGTTGGACTGGTACTTCGCCTTCCTTTAAATGTATGTACTGATATATGTTGCGATAGATTTTTCTTCTCGGTTTGCAAAACGGATTTTCTTAATAATTAAAACAGCTTTGTGTAGCACGCAATGTTTCAAATTTGCATATGAATGTTCATCAGTACGTATTAAATTTTTGGAGTTAGTAATTTTTTATTTTGTATGACAAAAATTTTGATCTCTTTATCAAATGACTTTAGTATCCTAAGTTCTAAACTATTTGGTGTGAAATTCCGTTTCACTTCCCAAGAATTTTCTTCTCCATTTTCTCAAAGAACTCTATGTAATATACATATATTGAGATAAGAGAAAAAGGCTGCTTCGTCCTTTTTTTATTACATTTTCTTCATTAAAAGCACATATTTCTTGAAAATCAATTTGATGATTCTCACAAATATCACCCCAGCGATTTTTATGTTTATTTATTTTTAATTTTTTTTAAGATGCTTCATAAGAAAAGTTCAGTTGACAGATATTATGGTAATAAACTTTTAAACCTGGATAATTTATTTTATTAATTAACTCGAAAAATTTTCATCCGCTGGAGCTTCTTAAGAAAGAAAATGTTTTTGTTGGCTGAAAATAACGGCACTCTTTTTGACATGTGTTTTGGTCTTTAGATCACAAAATATACACGTGGCATTGTTTGGAGTAATACTTGCATCATTGGCAGTCGAGATATTAATTTCAGAAGGGGAAGCAATATTTTCCAGCTGTACATTATGTTCTTGTGAGTGAATGTAATGGGACCGGATCGACTAACTCAGGTTTAATAGTTGGCTCAGGTATTGTATTGGAGTCAGGTATAAGAGAAGTTGCTGGACTTAGAGGCTATGAAATAGATGATGTGGCTCAGTACGCTGTGCATCTAACTCAGATCTTAAAAAATGCTGAAACTAAAAATACAAATTTTAAAAATTTTGTATATTTTTTTAAAAATACAAATAATTTTTATTCTTTAATTTTATGAGCATGTCATTGTAGCCTGCAATGTTTTTATCCACTGTGATTTTTTTCAGTTTGGTATATCAGTTGGTTTTAGTGTAGTCGTTAAAACGGAAACATGCAAAACATGACTTTATCAAGCCATTACGCGAAAGCTATGAGAGATAAAAAAATTTCATAAGAGCCAAATTTAGTCACATTTTGTGTCTAAAATAAGAAAAAAATATCTGGTACAAATACAAAATAAAATAATGATGATGAAAATTCTGGTAGCCGCGCCCTTAAGGACGCGATTCACCTCAGTCGTCAACGTCTTTTATAATTTTTATATTTGTACCAGATATTTTTTTTTATTATTGTAGACAAATTGTGACTAAATCTTCCTCTTAGGAAATTTTTGTATCTCTTATAGTTTTTGCGTAATGAGTTGTAAACGTCAAAATTTGCGCTTTACGGTTTTATGTACGCAACTAAAACCAACTGGCATACCAAACTGAAAAAATTCACAGTGTATAACAATGTTGTAGGCTATGATTTGACATATATAAAACAAAAAAAAAATAATAATACATTTTTGTATTTAATAAAAAATGCTAAATTTTGAAATGAATGTTGGGTATTCAAGCTTCCGGTTTAAGATCAGCCGATTAAAGTCGGAAATTAGATTTATTCATTAAATTTGTATTGCGGCAAATTCGTCTCATTTATTGGGGTTGTAGGTAGTCGTTCTGGTCGAACTGCGTGGTAATGTATGTGTATTGTGGCATACAGTTTATATTTCGTAACGACATGTCAAAAAACTTGTTTGAAATAATCAGTAAGCATTGCAAGGAGTGCATATTTGATTAGCGTCATTTTAGCAAACATTCTAATAATTATTTCGTGGTTGCCGTCACACTGTATTTGTAACATCAGTTGGCACTATTTTCGGATGAATACCCTGATAACAGCCATAGACGACCTTTGTCTTAACCTGAAGTTGCAGCACGTACTGCTTTTTATAGTGTTGTTGATGGCGGCGTTTCTGCATTGACGTCATCAGAGATGCTTCCGTTCTTTTTTTTTTATCCCAGACCAGTTTATCGTGCTTGCATTTAACAAGAAAATTTGCGTAATTCACTTTATAAGTGAGCAAGTTTTTTTTCTTGTTCGCTGGTGTTGCGTATGCAAAATGGTTCCCTTCTATTGTGTTAACTCATAACGATATTGTGATTGCTATGTTATTAATGTCTTTTCGCTTATTGTATATTTAAGACGGCAGTTTTTAGGAGCGGTTGTATTTGTTGCTCTTATCGAACTTTTGGTTTACTGTTTACAGAATTTTTCCAGTGTGTTCATACAGCATTGTGGTACAGCCTTGTGGTGATGGAATAGCCGTAAATAACATTACGATTTTTACATAAAATTCGTGTACGAGTATGCGTAATTAGAAGTGTTGCGTAATATCCCTGTCACTCAACAGTTAAATTGTAAGTTATTAAATAGAAACAAGTTTGGTATAATTAATTTGCATTTAATAGCTGGTGTTGAAATCGTCTGTAAGAAAAGTGAACCTGGATTATAATGTACCTACAAAAATTCATTGTTCGTTCCTTGCCTAAATCCTTGTGGGTTTTTTTTCTGTAAAATTTTGGAGACGGCCTAAATTTTTTGCTGTCGATTAATCGCCTTAATTTATAGTGTAGGTCGTTCAGAGTAAAGTAAGCACTAAAAATTGAACCTTTGAAAACTATCACTAGCCGTTTTTGCATGTATTTCTACAATAACTCGTTGCCTTACAGCTTGTATGGTTCGCAATGAAATAACGTAGTATAGTTACATGTGTTTCCTATTTAAATACAATATAGAAACAAAATCAATTGAAATCGATATGATTATATTTTACATAATTAATAAACTTCTTTTGTATTAATCTGTATCGATTCATAACGACTGCATAATTTATCTTGCACGCGCAAACATCAAGTGCCATGTTCAGAGAGGTTAGACATGTCCCTTCGTTAGCCGTTAAGCGCCGAAAGATACGAATTGGCTGAAAGTTGAACTTTAGCAGGGCTTTTATGAGTGCTCACTTTATTCCGAACCATTTATACGAGTACAATACTGACTTCTGACACTCATCAGTTTCTGTTCGAATATCGATGTCATCCGACACTCGCATTGGACGGCGCCGCTCTTGGGATTCATCTAACCGACACCGCTGCCGCTTGCAAGAGGGCACGTGGAAAGTTGTGGCGACCTGTGATTGGCTGGCTGGGCCTGTCACGTGTGCCGTCCGCAAACCCTGATCATGAGACGGGCCAGACTCGCATCACGCGCCTCCGAGCCCGTCAAACGGGTCGACTTCCTGTGTCAGCCGCCATGTTCTTTGTGCTTCTCTGGAGGCACGAGGCACTGATCGTAGACTCCTGATTGTCCAGTGTTCTCAGCCCAGCAGTTGCCGCGTACTTCTCACATTGTAATATCTGCCCCACACAGGGTTGGTCCAAGTAGTTTTGTCACCCCTGGTCACTCACTTCAGAGATCTATACAGCGGGTCCTAGATGCCACGCTTGAGGTTCAGAAACAGACAGTCATAAGGTGTACTGGCTCGTGCGTCAACGACCATGCGCGAGGTGCGAAAAAGGCACTCACTGTTTTGGTCGTAGGCTCTTTCTTATGGAATTTTAAGGGGTGACCAACCTACTATTTTACTGACGGATAGTGCGTAGTAAAGTACATATAGTGCGTCTCTATATTTGCTTTACGAATCCTGTTGATATATTTTACCTGGCAGCTGTCTGAAAAATAAAATCAGTTTTTTTGCCACTTTGAGGTGACCGAAGCAATGTTTCTTGCGCTACACAAGCATTCCTAAGGGCGTATTAACATTTCTGACATTTCGTTCTCTAAACGTTAGTCCACAACACCTTTCTACAGTGTAAGTGTAATAAATTACTTCAATTTACTCTGACATTGACATTTGTTGGAATATAAGAAATAATACAATCGTTATTATTTTTCAACAAATGTGAGATAATACGGAAGTAGTTTATTATCTGACGATATAAAATGCTGTAGAAAAGTTAACGTGAAATGTCAAAAATATTAGTGCGCCTTCTGAAAACATAGTTGCGTGAAAAACATCGATAATTACAGACTGTCGTGCTGCACCATTGCCCGTAATGCGCCCGCCATCTTCCTATGCGGCCATGTAACTAAACGGATCTGCATTCTGGTTGCAGTTTCTCTTGTGTGAACAGTCCTGTGGGCCGATCCTGATATCCCGTCACTTTTATACTTTTACACGAGTACAACAAAATAAAGCAGGGGCTAAGAAATATCTCAACCGTTTCATTGATTCTCAAACATGGTGTACAACGATGTAGAAAGAAACTTAACCAATGCTGCCAACTTACGCCAGGATTAAAGTTGAAACCAATTATTTTAGCTTACTTCGCTGCTACTTTGTGATGGAAGTTGAATTTGTGTAGACTTTTTTTACAGTTTCAATGCCGAAAGGAAATATGTTACAGTGTTAAAAAGTTTATTAAAATATTACAAGAAGATAAGTAAAAAAAAACGTAGGCCTAGTAAAAACATAAAATTAAAAATTCAAACAACCGCTACAGCCTTACTGAATCCTGAAGTTTATTTTATTTGTACATTTAGATAACACTGTAAAAACCTTCCTAAAATGTTAAGGAAGTAATTAACCTAAACGCAGTATGGGACAGTTACCATACTTCCTCCTTGTAAATATGCAAACTTTTACAGTTGTTACAGTACAAGTCTAGTATATTCAGTACACGTTTGACTGTTGTATGAAAAGTTTAGGATTGCTACCATGGATGTCTGGGAAACAATTCTACCATACCTACATTCTTAGCGCTCCTATACGCACGTGTGGCAAATTTCCAAACAATTTTTAGTGTGTATAAATAAACACCGTCCAGGCATGAGTTAGTATAATGCGAGTTAATGAATTTGTAAAGCGGTTGTGTACATGTTTACAACCTGGCGGGTCACTAAAAAAGTATCAACTAAGAGCTAAAGCATGTACCAAGCAGTCTTGATAAAGACTGTTAGCAATAAAATGTGCATTTTTTGAAGACCGTCTGGTATGGAAGGATAATTTTAAAATATGTTTTATTGTGATCTGAAACATTCAACCAAGTACGATAACATCAATACAATTTGGTTATTAGGGTTCAGGGTTTAACTTACGAAGTGGCAGAAAAATACAAATTGAATGAAAGGAAAATAAGTAGCGCTAAACAGCTATACAAACAGTTATCCCAAGAATAACTTCAGAATCATCCGAAACTCAAAACTAACATTAACATGAAAAATTAGCACATTCCTCTTCAATCATTACTACAGATACCAACAAAAGTTGATCAGAAAACCGGTACATCCCTTCATGTCACATAGGGTAAAGTATCTGCGAAAGTAGCATGTTCGTGTCGAAATGTCTGCATTGGGCAAACAGGACGAAGAATCTCTAACTGTTTTAAAATAATATATTACGTCTGTCTAAAATAGTCAGAACATATATTTATATTGTAACCCAATACTACAATGGAGCAGGCAATCAGATATGTATGAAAATGCTCAGGTATAGCCAATATTACCAACTACAATCATAGAATCATCAGAGAAGTCGTTGATATTAAATAATCTTAATAAAAAATATCGGCACGATCCCAGCAAAGTTTGTAATCCTCTCCTTAAAACTTTGAAGAAACAGCGAACACACACACATCAGTGCTACAAGATGACAACAAAGTGTAGAGAATTTTTTTATTTTAGTGCTATGAACTCTCGTACTTAGCGGTATGTATGACATAAGGCTATTTCCTGTCAGTACAAACTTGATCATATATATATATATATATATATATATATGTATGCATACACAAACACCTTATGCCTACTTGAACGAAATAAGAAAATTGTATACCTTATTTTTAGAGGGAAAGGGTTAGCCACATCTCCGATACTCTTGCGTCTGCATTCCTTTAAGTGAACTGATGAAAGCCAGATGATCAATTTCAAACAATGTGGCCACATGTACAGAGACAATCATAACTCAGATGGGCTGAGATTCGCCGACACAGATATATTAATGGGTACATACCATAACAGGGTGTCCGTGTTCCCCTGAAGATGTAAACAACCGGTTGTTTTGAAACGTCAGAAGAAACCTTGAAACGGACGTGACCTCGATCCATTATCCGAGAATGTATAGAGATACTAATTTTATACCACTTATTCAGACGTACTTTCTTATTAAAATGTTAAATACAGTTTTATTCTAGCCGCCCCACTCGGTGTTTACGGTAACTTATATAACTTTTAATTGATTTCTTCGTGTTTATGAACTGTGAAATAACTTTTCTTTTACAAAGGTGTTCGTTTTGGCTAACACCCCGTTTTTTGATGAGTGGACATTATATAATGCAAACCGGTTAAAACCGTATTTGCTATCGCCTGTCAACATTATGTTTCTTGAAATGTATCTGTATTTATTTTGGTGTGTGTCTAACAGAAACTTAAAAGACGTTAGCGTTTGCATACCATTATTTGTCGTCATGGCTTAAAATGTCTTAATTTGCTGGTGTAAGTTTCTTGAATTTCCCTTCAGCATTCACATCATAATACACACACGTTTTCCAGTAAACTCGGTTGTCATTTTAACTGTGTTTGGTTTGATACTCCAATATTCAACGTTCATATTGGTGGTTTTATTCGCTATCAAATTCGAAATATCCTAAGTTTTTGTTTGGCTTTTAGACGTGGTGTTTTCTGCACGAATAGTTGGAGGATGGGCGGTGCTGTGTTTATCCGCATCCTTTAGAGGATTATCTGTGTATAATTTGTGATGGCACGCTCTCGAGATTGTTCTTAAAATGTGGGAGACTTTTTATAAATGTGATTCTCCAGCTTTGAGTTATTTAGAAATTTAAGAAATAATAACTTCATCGTTTTTAAACAGAATGTCCCACAAGTATGGTCTCAGAGGACAAGTCGCATTTCGCGTGTGCAAAGCTAATCGTGGCCATAAATTAAATATTTTCTGTTGTAATAGCACGTTGATGTGAACACACTGCCATTGTCGCACTTCAACACACTGCGTCGCTACTATATATACTATACTGCTTCCATATTTAACCCATTTATATTTCCCCTATGAGACCGGACTTTTGGGATACCTGTAGGTATATTACGTTACGCTGTGTATTTTTCACTTAAGTTTTAGGCATTTTCTTCTCTTGCGATATGGAGAATTAGTGAAAATGTTTCTTATGCGATATAGCCAGTTTGTCGTTTGAAATGACCGCTTTCCAAGGCCGCTGAGCTACGTGCTAAGCTTTCGCCGTTACTAGATTTTTCGACAACTGCTCATCACGCATGGGTGATATCTGCCTGGAATAGCATTCAAAGTACGTTGCACGTGTGTATATCCAATTAAAGTTCACTAGTAACCAGTAGAGCATGTTTTCTAGCGTTTGCAAATGGTGAAAGTTGGTATTTTCCCGATAATTTTTAGGTATGAAATTCTTGGCGCAGATTCATTTAAAAGTTACAGCCGTGTGCAGTCCACCTTTAAATATAATACCACGTAATGCAATGATAGGGTCGCTGCTGAATGTCTCGTAGAGGCTATTGTTGGCGAGAAGACTGCACACCAGTTCTGTAACTTACGCCTAGGGGCTAGGGGGAGGCGTGATGCCCGGGCTGTGTCGTCCGTATTGCTTCCACACCTCTAGGTCTCAAACTCGCATAATACGTCAACCTAGGCTGCCTCCTTAAGGGGGTGGTTCACTGAAATATTTTAATTATTTTAGTAATTTTTATATTTGTACGAGATGTGGTTTGTTATTCAGGCATACCTTGTGACTATTTTTTCACTGTAATGATAATTTTTATGCTTTCGTAGTTTTTTAATTATAACATGTTAAAGTTAAAATGTTGCGTAAAACTGTTTTACACGAGGATGGAAAACCAACTTGCTTACAGAAATAAAAAACTCACACTGAAAAACAGTGTCAACGCCAATACATGTATGCAAACAGCATTGCATTTATTTGTATTTAAAAAATGTCGTCTTTAAAAAATGTTTTTTGAAAGTTTAAAAAAAAATACGATAGCAAATCAATGTGGTTTTCATACATGTCTTGGCGTAATCCGTGACTGTGTTCTTCAGTGTGAATTTTGTCATTTCGGTAAGTTGGTTGGTATTCTTTTCGTGTCTAAAACAGTTTTATGCACATTTGGTGTTAATCGTGTTACTATACAAAAACTGTGAAATCTAATATATATATATATATATATATATATATATATATATTTACAGTAGTTGCAACGTGTGCTTATAAAAGAAATCACATCACGTATTAATATAAGAATTATTAATTAAAACAATAAAAATTGTCGGTGAACTCTCCGCTTAAGAGGGCGTGGTAGATCGTTGAGATCTACAATGCAGATCTACACTTTTTGAAAATGAATATAGAAAAACTGTAAAACAACAGTCCTTGATAATTATATTTGCCAACTTTATGCGCTAACATTTACTCAAAATGATGCATTTGTTAAGCGTGATCTCTTGCGCGGCTATTAAATGTACGAGATTTCGGCGTCAGAGATTGTTCTTCAGAATGCGTTAATTGACAAAATTTTTTGCTCAGAAAGTTGGCAAAAACTATTATTTTATTTGTGATTGCTGTTTTTTGATTTTTGCAAATTGGCTTCGAGAAACCTACAATTCTGAACTGGTACGTTTAGCGCTGAAGTATATAGATACCAAGCACGCTTAAGAGGGCGTGGTATATAGTTCAACGCTACAAGAATTACGTTTCTTGAAGCCAAATTGCGAATATAAAAAAATAGCATTCACAAATAATAGTTCTTGCCAACGTTAAATGGTTTCCAGTGTTACGAACTTCTGAGGCACACGCTATGACGCCGGAACCTCGTGCATTTAACGGTGGCGCAAGAGATCACGCGTAACGAATTAGTAATTTCGGATAAATATTTGCTCATAAAGTTTATCTAGGATTGTCGTTGAGTATTTTATCCATATTGGCTTCGAAAAAAGTGTAGAATTCAATTGATGTTTTCAGCGTTTATTTATCTACGACACACTCTTAAGGCTACTACGGGCAGACAGAATGACGTCGGGACGACTTGGAAGCGGCAAATGTTGACTCCAGTGCAGTGTCGTGAAAGTGTGCGGGTACTAGCTTGCATCAGCTGCCTCGGAGGTCGACTAGGGACTCTGTGCGCGATAAACGGGCGACGTCTGGGCCGTCATTGGCGAGCGAGGGTCAGCTGGCCAGGGGTCCAGTCCTCTGTTGTCAGACCTAACATGCTTCGTACGCAAACACCGTCCACATTGCGTGCACTTTGATTATCAATGTTATCGTCTGATCACATTCCACGCTCCTGATCGACGAAAGAAAAAAAAATCACTTATTTTTTTGTCACAGAAGCATAGCCAGATGGTTATCATCAAATCATTCGTACAAAAGTATAATTCCTTCAGTATTTACTGTGCAGAGTTTTATAAGGAAAATGTATTTTTCATAATCGGCTTTAAGATGAGAAGTTTAAGAAGAAAATTTCAATAGAAATACTTAAACATGAACGGACAAATTAAGAATCACATTCTGAACATGCGTACATATGGACTCAGTGTATTCAGCCAATTTTTTTTTTTTATAGCGCCCGCCTGCTGCCCGTGTGTTTGTGTAAGTAAGGCATGGCGCCAAGGGCGAAGTTGATTTGCTCATCTGGTGCGGTATCATCTCTAAGCGCAAGACACTGCAACGGCGTGCAATGGTATCGTTGATCGCTCGATTTTCTGACACTTTCAGTGGCGACATCATCTTTTCACTTGTGAAAAGTTCTAAGCAAAGTCCATTGCATGTTTCTATAGTAGTTTCACGTGAATCTCGTGAGTAGTTTTTTTTTTTTTAGACTAACATGTTGAAATAACTGTTTTTTTTTCTTATTTACATTTTGAGGGGCTCCGAAATGATTTTTCTAAGCGACGTGGTGTTTTGAGACTGCCTTTCCGTCGTCGTTTGAATTGAATGTTATTTTTGTTCATATGGATACTTTCGTAAAAAAAACGTATTGACGAACACACTGCATTTAAGCGCATGATAAGCGGTACCCTTAGTCTTATGTTCCTCTTCATGCATACTGCTGTATTGGTGGTTTACGATAACGCGAGCAACTTTGAAGACCATCTTGGTATAGAATAATAATTGTGGCTTCAGATATAAATGTTTTAGTACGGTTCATTCTGTTCACATTTGTTACTTAAAGTGCCTGTATTTGTGTTATGAAGTGGCAGGAAACGATACATTATCTGAAAGGAAAAAGTTTTGAAAGTACTTACTGTATCCCGAACCGCCTATAGACCTAGATATCTGGAAAGGTATGCATGGATCCCTTCGATACTAGTAAACTCTGTGTTGGCTAGAGTTCTTGTCCCATCGCTCCATGAACGTCTTTAGGTATGGATTTTTTGGGACGGGAAGTTTTATACAAAATCGATTTTTTTGCTAGCTTAATTTTTCCATAGTTTGATGACTATAAATCACCATAACATTAAACCAAACCTTAGTTGTTGATACATATAACACGCAAAATTACACTATATAACAAGTAACAAAAGAAATTCATTTATGATGAAACTGTTTGAAAATTAATTTCTTATTATTTAGACACAAACAACATTTTTGAGAAGAAGAAAAATTGTCAGCCGAGTCTAATATTTAATTGCGAAAATTACAATGGACGAAACGATGTAGTCCGTTCTGACTCGCCGAATAAAGTCGAATACAAGCTACAATTATTTTATAATTAATGCACATTTGAATTTCAAGTAAAGTGATTTGTGCAAAAACTCACAAAGCAAAAATATAATATTAAAAACCAAAGTTTGGAACAAATCAAGTAAAATACAAAAATTTAATTATTGAGTAACTTCTCCAAAAGTCACGTTCTTGATTCAGACGTATTCACAAATATTTGTGCAATTTTTTACAATGTAAGCAAGTCTGAAAGTCATTGTGAAAGTAACAGAGGGCGACATGATGTCATTCAAGAGCGCAAATATGTCTTCAGCCTCCTGAAGGAGCTGAAACTTGTATCCGCCTCTTATGACGAGCTGGGTAAAACCAACAGCGGCTTAACAATGTGGTTCACATTGAAAAACGAGATTCTTATTTATGATGGTTTTTTATTACTCTCCACTGCAGCTTCTACTCAGCAAGAACTAATTTTGTTTCAAAAATATTTTCCGTTTCACATCCGAATACGAAGATGATGAGTCTAATTCTAAGCAGTTGCTGGTATCGCAATAATTTTCTCCAGACAGTAGTATTTTGTAACTCTGGGTGTTTACGTTTGTCGGGTTGGTCAAACCTATATTGTTTTAACTGACAGTTGTGCAGTATCAATAATTAGAAAGTACTTTTTGCTGAAGGACCGGCCACAACCGCAAGGTTTTTTTTGTGTGTCTTGTATGTAAAGTTGATCACTAGTACAAATACAATATAGCTAAATATATATATTATATGCTAAGATTAAAAATAAAGCATATTATTGAAGGGGACTTACCAGTCGCACAGTTTCCGCCGATATTGATGCCGTGGGGATTATATATAAACTTCTTTGAGACATGATATTTGAAAAACGGAAAACTTCGATTGGTAATACTAGCTACTGAAATAATGAATAGTGTTCAACCTGTACCTCAACAGTTCCAGACGTAAATGACGGTTCAGAATTTGTGTCAAAAGAGAAGTGTTTAGTATGAATTTGGTCCGTGTAATAATTTATGAAATAGACATTTGTTTGCTTCTTTCTGGCTACAAAGGACCTATTTTAAGCGGTTGGCATAGTTTGCTGCTGCAATTTGAAATTTATAGCAGCGAAGAATTGTGTCTGCCCTTTGCCAATTAAGTCATGTTATTTTACACATATTCTTATAATTTTTACTGTTTATATTATTTACTAGCAATCCGGGTAGCACTAATTATCTATAGCCAAGAATTTAAAGTCTATACATTGACATGCCGCACACTTCCAAATCTCTACGTAATTAATAAAATTTATTATTAATTAATCGCTACATTAATTTATTATTTGTAAGGAAAATCTGTCACACAATTGGCAGAAAAAATGAATAAATTCTGTTGATCTGGCCGCTACCAAATTTCACAGGATTACTCGCTGGGTTGATCTGAAGATTGCCTGAAAAGTTGATCAAAATCGCTCCAGCCGTTTGGAGTCCATACGGAACACATATACACATATATTTTTATGTATAAAATACTGGTAATGTTAAATGCTTGTTATCCACGACAACCGGACCTACTAGAAGAAAAGGCAAAGCCTCATAATTTACAAAGCCTCGTAGTTTATATAAATAACGTCAAATCTCGTAATGAAAGGCATGCCTCCTATACCAACTGTTCACATTATGGACATGTATCATACATGATTTTTTCACTGCTTTAATACGGTTTTATTTGTCGTATGTGTACTTACGAATTGGCCGAGTTTAAAGCGCACTCGTTGTTACTTTGGTTTTCGTTACTAATGTTGTCCTCGTGCCGTACTCGAGCGACATTCGTCGTAGCTACTGCCACATGCCTTCTGCATCAGGTCGTTAAGGGCGTTCAAGTGGGGAAAAATTCATAATTTTATATTTGTATAAAATAGTGTTAGTTTTGTAGACATTACTGAAGAGTACATTTACCTCTAACGAAAAAAAATTAGCTCAGCCAGTTTTCCCGTAATGTCACTTCAAAGTCAAAATTTGCATAATTTTACTTCATACA